>CAUYQU010104476.1:0-29953 GCA_963574635.1 Cheracebus regulus
GGAGAAATGCCAGATATAGGTGAAGGGGAGGAAGGCAACAAATTACACTGCCACGTGTGTACCTATGCAACAATATTGTATGTTCTTCACATGTACCCCAAAACCTAAAATGCAATAAAAAATAAAATTAAAAAAAAAAATCTTTTGTCTATCTCACATTCACATGCCTAGAAGGAAGACAGGTTCTGGACACTTGTTCTATTCCTTCATACTCTTGAGCTTGTCCTATCTCCTGTTTGTTCTGGGTCATTAGGGCAAGTAGCACCACAGGCATACAAGATGCTCCTATTCTCACAGTCCCTGATCAGCCATGTGCTGATCTCTGTACTAATTCTCAAAAGACCAGGACCACCAGCAAAAGGGGCACTAGGTCTCTTTTCCTTTTCCTGTAAAAATGGTAGTGGCACCCTGAATGTTATAATCTTACATCTGTACCATTTTCCATTGATCCTAAGACATGCCTTATTTTATGAGTCATCAAGAGCAACACTGTTCTTTAGATGACATGACACATTGCTTTAACTACAGTTCTCCACAGTCACCCAAGCCTTTGATTGCTTTGTCGTTTCTTTCTCCATCCAAGATGTGCCAGCAGTTTCTGTTGTCATTCGGCTGGGCTTGTGATGGCCAGTCCTTCTGTGAAACTCACTAACAGTTTCTTCTACTTGAGGGGTGGCTCTTAACCTCTTAGGCTCCAGAAAGCACTTCGGTTGTTACTTTGCAAAAATTATGCACCACTGTGTTCATTCCTCCAACCATTCATATCTGCCTCACTAATATCAAATTAAAGTCCTGCTGCTCTGTTTCTATGCCTTTTTGCACAAAAGGTAGTTTTTCATTTTAACATCAAATCGTAGTGTAATTTTTTTGAGGATCTTTTAAACGGCAATTAAACTCAATACCTACAGTGTCAACAATGCACCTAACTCAATTGACATGATGACAGTGTGAAATGCTATGACATTATTAACAGCTGTATCTATCTCCACAGAGCCTGACCATCAGTTGATCCCCAGAGATGGTAGGATATGGAAGATGTGCATTCTAGAATCAACTAGACAGGGCTCTCACACTGTAACCCTGTGCTCTTGTCTTACAGTTCTGGCAGACCCGTGGTTATAACTGAAATGAAGAGGAAAAGAATTTCAACTAAGAGCAGGATAATGATGAAATTAATAGTCCTTTCACTTCCTGCAACATTCTGACTCCTTTCCATTACATGTCTTAAAGTGAAGGACTCAGAGATATCGTTCCTACCTACTCACCAACAGTATGTCATGTTACTTTACTATGATCTTAATGACAATATCACACTACACCTCTTTGTCTTCCCTCAGTCTGTCTGTTTTTCTCCTCTAATAGCCTGGAAGGGGAAGCAAATGACCATCTCCTATTTC
This sequence comes from Cheracebus regulus, assembly GCA_963574635.1. Lineage (NCBI taxonomy): Eukaryota > Metazoa > Chordata > Mammalia > Primates > Pitheciidae > Cheracebus > Cheracebus regulus. Next base: position 1,398 of record CAUYQU010104476.1, read on the forward strand.
ATCTATCTATACTAATATCACAACTTTGAGTTTATGATAAGTTTCCTTCCTCTCATTTTTATCATAATTCCCCATCACTTTATTGAGTAGTAGAGAGGGGAAGAGACTATAAATCTGTGGATGATATAACTGGGCCAAAAAAGAGTTGGTAGGAAAACCAACACTAGCACTCAGCCTCCCAAACTTGTGTTTCTTGTTCTCTGATTTTAATATCCCTGTGGGAAAAGCCATTCCACAAACAGAAGAAACTGTTACTGAGATCCCCAAAGAATCTCTCATCACAAGCTGGCCTTCTGGATGGGAAGAACGTATTGTGGATTCCTAAAAATTGAAGGCTGCTTATATATGTTCAATTTAGTAAGTACTCCTATGAAGATGGTACACAAAGCTTGCCAGGCAGGATACGGTCAGGAATTCAGGGAGGAAAGTCATTGCCTCACCCTCCCTTGCCTCATAATCCAGAGTTGTTCTAAATTCGGGGATGGGGGAAGAGGCGGGGAGGGGGCACTTCATCTTGTGAATCAGATTACATTCACAGGCCTCAGAAAGTTGTTCCATATCCCTCCCCCACAACACACACACACACACACACACACACACACACACACACACACACACACACACACACACACACACACACACACACGCAAGATACTGCAAATCATTTCTTGGGATTGATACAGTTTTTGGACATTAGAGGAGTAGTTCACATCTGCACCCCATAACATCAAGCCACAAAACTCACACAGATGAGCTTTTTCTCATGCTTAGTCCCACCCAAGTACAAAGAGACCTAGCCAGTCTAATAGTTTCAGGAAGAAGCAATAGCCTCCCTTGGTGTTCAGGTTTTCTTGATTAACATCTGTCAAAGAAATTCCTTGATCCTCTCCCTCAGACCTGGTGTTCTGTGAGGCCTTCTTTCCTGGCAGGGTTAATGGTGGATATTCTCCACGTTGCACAGCCAGCCAGAGTACTATCTGAATAATCCATGGCCCTCCCTGAGGGGTCTGCCCACGATACCCCCTGCTCTCTGCATACCCAACCCTGTGCTCCATTTGTCTCATTACAGCCCCTGGGCAAGACCCACTGGGAGCCTCAGATTGCCTTCTGAGCCCTCAGAAAGGAGGGCTCCTTTTAAAGAGGTCAGAGGACCCCACTCTGCCAGAAAAAAATCTCTGGCCAGGGCTATGGCTGCAAGGAGTTTCTGGCATTTGTGAGTTGGCAAGTGGTCAGGGAGTTTCCAGGCTTTTACTACTCTGGAAAAGCAACCCGATTTTTCATTTGAAATCAGGATGTTAAAGTGTCACTGAATCGCTGGGGACTGACATCTGGGATCAGAGTCTTGTCTTGGTGGAGCCAGAGTCTTCGTATCACTTAAGGACACAGAAATCCTGGCTTCTTTCCCACATTAACTTGTGAATATGAATATGGAGCTTTTTTTATCAGATTCCCCATATCCTCTCTTAGAAAAGGGGACAGAGTTCAAGTTCTAGAGCCACAAAGGGCCTGTTGAAACTCTGGCATTGCAGCCACTTTCTTGTGTTTGTTATTACTCTTCTCTGGATGTCAGTGTTTCAAGGCCCTGCAAGGGAAGCTCAGATGTGGCCTCATTTAAATTATTACTACTAAGAATTACAATATATAGTGCTTTTTTGTTAAAAGGGCTTTCCCCTTTATTATTATTTTAACCTAATCTTCATCTGACCTCCCCAATAATTTCACAGTATATCAGCTGGGGTCCCAGCAGGGATCAGATGGCACATTGAAAGAGTTTAACTGAATATTGTGTAAAGAAAGGACTATTTACAGAGATGGATCAGAATCCAATCAGGAAAACAAAAACTATGCCAGTTATTTTTATAAAGTGAATTAAATATAAAGAAAGGATTGGAGCTCTATATATGAAGTATCGAAAGTAGTCAAATTCAAAGAGACAGAAAGGGGAATGGTGGTCATCAGGGGCTGGGGGATGGGAAGTGGGGGGACATTTCAAGGGTAGAGAGTTTCAGTTTTGTAAGATGAAAAAGTTCTGGAGATTAGATGCACAACAATGTGAAGCTACTTAATACCACTGAACTGTGAACTTAAAAAGGTTAAGATGGTAAATTTTATGTATTTTTCACAACAACAACAAAAAAAAAGAAAAAGAAAGGGGTTAGAGATCTGAATATGTGAAAGAAACACGTAAAAGTAACACAGAAAAGCAACCGTGAAGACCAGGCTAGCACCACTCGGGCCAGGGAACAAAGGAAAGAGCTTGGTGTTGTCACCCAGAAGCTCAGAGCAGGGTGGCAGACCTGAGCCTGAGGCCTCTGAAGAGGGGCTGCCTGTTTGTTACAGGTGCTTGAGAGCAAGCACAAGGACCACCCTGAGAACACCAGAAAAACATGGGAGGCTGCATCCCACTGCTGCTGAGGAAAGGACGGCTGCTGAGAAGACTCTAAAAGGAATCGCGAGCAAAGGAAGGAACAGGTCCCTGCTCCTCCCTCCAGTCTTGCAGGCTCCCTGCAGCACCAAAAGTGATGTCTTTTGAAACATCATAGCCCAGTACCAAAAAGCAGAGCATAAAAATGGTAGTGAGAAGCGGAGCAATATCAGCTTAGTGATGCGCAGGGCAAAGGGAATGGTAAAACAACCAACAACAAGGAAAAGCAGGAAGTAATTATTACCCCTAAGTCTAAGGGGCAAGAAGAAGGGATGATGTTAAAGGAAACTTGTCAGGGCCATTAAGGGCATGGCTGTGAGAGAGGGGCTGCCCAGCAGGATCTGTAGCCATCTGCCTAAACCATAGCCAAGCAAGGAGGAAAGGGACAGAGGTGGGGGAAGAAACCCCCTGACTTCTTTCTCTTCCTACCTGCTGGTCACCATAGCTTAAGAGGAATGTTGATGTCCTTCAATTGTACAACTGCATCTGATGGCCTTAAAAGTATTTAATCAAAATGGAACCTACTATATGCCTTTATCTGCGTCTTCATCTCCCCATCTAAGGATAAGAGTGACAATAAAACTGAAATCCCTCTAAGTTATTATACTTCAATTCATTTTTTCTCAATGGTTTAGCAGTAACTTGGCATGAACAAATTTTGCTTTTATTTTAGGCATGAAAAATTGGTGATTTTTACCAAATTTACTGAAAGCCTGACATGCCACTAAAATACTTATAATGGATTTTTATAAATACCAGGAATATAAAAAGCAGATTAAATGTTTATCACCTGCTTCTCTTGCTGATTGTTGAAAAAAATGCTTTGGATTCAAGTTCTCCTCTAAAATGTGAATAATCATAATATACACTGCACAGGATCATAGTAAAGATGAAATGAGAAAAAAACAGGTGAAAGCACGGCAGAAAGAGGGGTTTTATTTTCTGTTACCTTCAGCTCTCCCTGGATCTGGGTGTTCTTTAAAGCAGGGGTCGCCAAATCCTAGGCCATGGACAGGTACTGGTCCATGGCCTGTTGGAAACCAGGCAGCACAGCAAGAAATGAGTGGCAAGCCAGCAAAACTTCATCTCTATTTACAGCTGCTCCCCATAGCTCATATTACCACCTGAGTTCTGCCTTCTGTCAAATCAGCTGCAGCATTAGATTCTCATAGAAGCATGCACCCTACTGTCAACTGTGCATGTGAGTGATCCAGGCTGTGCACTCCTTAGAAGAATTGACTGCCTGATAACCTGCGGCAGTGATGCTAGTGCTGTGTAGTGGCTGCAAATACATATTAACATTGTCAGAGAGGTTTGACTGTACAGAGACTATAATAAATCAATTGCTTGCAGACTCGTATCAAATCAGTGAGTGGCAAGTGACAAGCTGCATCTGGTGGCAGGCTTTATAGTGGCAAGTGAGTCAATGTCCTTCAATCGTACAACTGCATCTGGTGGCCTTGAAAGTATGTTTGAGATGACTTCAAATCTCCAAATGTTCTGGATTAAAGTCAAGGTGGAATGTCCTGAGGCTGCCATAAAAGCACTGAAAAGCCCGCTTCCATTTCTGACTTTCTATCATTGTGCGGCAGGGTTTTCTGCAGTGACAGCAACCCAAACGAGATTACAGAGTAGGCTGGACATAAGCAACACACTTTGGGTGTCACTATCACCCATCACTCCCAGATGGAACCATCTAGTGGCAGCAAAACAAGCTCAGAGGTCCCACTGATTCTATGGTGAGTTGTATAATTATTTGATCATATATTACAATGTAATAATAATAGAAATGAAGTACACAATAAATGCACTTGAATCATCCCAAAACTACCCCCAACCCTGGTTCATGGAAAAACTGTCTTCTATAAAACTGGTCCCTAGTACCAAAAAGGTTGGGGATCGCTGCTTTAAAGTACCACCATCACAATCACCACAGTAATCACCACTGCCATTAACACCACCACTATCACTATCACAATCACCATCATAACCATCTTCATCACATCACTACCATCATCATTACCTCCACCAATAGCACCATCATCATCATTATCATTATCCTCATCACTAGTAATATCTTTGCTCCAGGTCCTAAATTTCTTTGCCATTAGGGCCTTCAAAATTTTATAGAGCAAAAAACCCTCTTGGAGGGAAATGAGAGATGAGATTTGGAGTCAGAACAGCTGTGTTGGAATGCTGGGTTTGCCACTGATTAACTGTAGGATCCTTCTGAGTTTCCCAGTTTTCCCATCTGTTAAACAGAAATACGGACCTACTTCTGTTGATTATTTTCCTTTGCCCCTCTAAATCCATTATCTGCCCTCTCTTTGCCATCCTATTTTGTGTCTTGTAAGGATGACTTTTACAGATGGAATCACCTAGGCTCCCTTGTATGTGTATATGTTTGTAGGAATATTAATAGAGGGCTGGAAATACACATACTCAGCTTACATTATCTCATTTAAGAAAGCAGTAGTGGTGGCCAGGCTCAGTGGCTCACACCTGTAATTCCAGCATTTTGGGAGGCCAAGGCAGGTAGATCACCTGACGTCAGGAGTTTGAGACCAGCCTGGCCATCATGGCAAAACCCTGTCTCTACTAAAAATACCAAAAAATCAGTTGGGTATACTGCCACGTGCTTGTAATCTCAGCTACTCAGGAGGATTGCTTGGAGGCTGAGGCAGGAGGATCACTTGAACCTAGGGGCAGAGGTTGCAGTGACTTGAGATCACGCCGTTGCACTCCAGCCTAGGCAACAGCGTGAGACTCTGTCTCAAAAAATAAAAAAGAAAAAGAAAAAGAAAGCAGTAGTGGTGATAACAGTAGAAAGATTAGGTAAGAGAAAAAGAGATGGGCAAAATGAAAAATATTTACATCTGAAAATACTATGCTGAGTAAAAGAATTGAGACACGAAATCATAACTATGTCTGATATCATTTGTGTGAAATTCCAGAAAATGCAAACTAATCCATAATGACAGAAAGCAGATCAGTGGTTGCCTGGGGCCAAAAATAAAATAAGAGATTAACCAATGCAAGGTAGGAGGGAACTTTTTGGGGTAATGAAAATATTTGGTATCTTGATTTTGGTAGTAGTTACGAGATGAATACATTTGTAAAAACTCAACCACTTGCACAATCATTTGTACTAGTTTATTAATATTATATGTAAATTATACTCAATAAAACTCGTCACACCTGTAACCCTAGCACTTTGGGAGGCTGAAGTAAAAGGACTGCTTGATCCCAGGAGTTTAATACCAGCCTGGGCAACACAGTGAGACCCTGTTTCTACAAAAAGTTTTAAAAATTAGTTGGGTATGGTGGCGCACACTTGTGGTTCCAGCTTGCTTGAGGGGGCTGGGGTGGGAGGATCGCTTGAGCCTGGGAGGTCAAGGCTGCAGTGAGCCATCATCATCATGCCCCTGCATTCCAGTCTGGGTAATAAGACCAAAAAAATTCATGGCATAATATGAATGGAAGAATATATAAAATAGAATTCTAGTAGTAATATTACTGTAAATCTGTACAACCTGAATGTGCATAGAAGGACTAGAAGATATATGGACCAATGAATACATTAGCTTGGTACACAGATGCCTGCTATTTTGTGAGCGACAAACAAAAAAGAACTGAAGAAGGTTCCTGAAAACAGCAATGCTTACCCAGCAATGCCAAACTCACTGATAAGGTTTCCCTTTAGGGAAATAAGGTATGTGAGTATTGACAGCAACAAGGGGAAACAAAACTATCTACAGGATTCTAGTGGGGGACTCATTTTACAATAAAAAGAGTTTTATGCAATGGACTCATGGGTTATAATGAGGCTTAAAGGGAGAAATAGAGTGGTCTCAATGCCACTGTGGCTAAATAAGATTGCTAACCTTTCCAAATCTCGATTTATTTTATAAATGAAAAATAACAGTAGCCTTCAAATGCCATACTTTTCAAGATCCCAAATGCTACTGAGAAATACTCCCAAAGACATGGGAAGAAATATATATTGATTCAAACACAAAAGGTGTTTGGGTCATCAACCCTGTGCTAATGGTTCAAGAAATTTAAAACAACATAATTAGCTCCCTGAATGTCTGGAACTAAACAGAGCCCATCCTCTCTATGTCAGACCAGTGGCCCTCATCCTGGCCCCAGAGGCATCTTCAAAACTTTTAAAAGTACAGATTCCTGAAAATAACCTTTGGAGTTTATGACTTAGAGCTAATGTTGAGAACCACTCTGCTAGGCACTCACCTTAGTATCTTAATGCAGTCCAAGCATTCCATCACAGTCCTCAGAGCATCTGCCATTTTCTGGCATAAAAGTTCTGTGGTATTCTTTCTACACTATCTCAGTTCCATGGCCTGAAGATTTTAAAGAAATGCAAAGCATCTTCCATTCCCAGCTGAGACTGGACACACCTGAAATAGGTAAAAGTGACAGAAAGACTGGAAGATATGAAACACCCTTCCATGTTTCCAGGAAAATGGCTCAATCTGAAACACAATTTTTCTTACCTTCCTTTCTACTGCCTAAGCATTGGTGGTTCCGTTAACAAATGGTGCCTGAGAAGCAGTGCTGGCACCTTAATGCAGTGAAAATCCAAGGAAATACGACAACCTCCTGACCTGCTTTTCACACCCCCACATATGCCTGCCTTGAGATCTTGGCTTCTCAAGGCCATGAAAAATCAGCTCTTCATTCATTTCTTTAAAAAAAAAAAGTTTATTTTCTGCCTCCTGTGTACAAGCCCTGTTCCAGGCACTGGGGACACAGTAGTGAGCGAAACACACAAAGTTCCTTCTATTTTTGGCTTACAGTCCAGTTAAAAGAGACAAGCAAAAAACAACAACAAAAAGGTAGTGTCAAATTATCATGACTTCAGTGCAAGAACTTAAAAATATGTCGTAAAAAAGAGTGAAGGGGCCGGGCACGGTGACTCAAGCCTGTAATCCCAGCACTTTGGGAGGCTGAGGTGGGCAGATCACAAGATTAGGAGCTCAAGACCAGCCTGGCCAATATGGAGAAACCCCGTCTCTACTAAAAATACAAAAAAAAAAATTAGCTGGGCATGTGGTCGGTACCTGTAGTCCCAGCTCCTCGGGAGGCCAAGGCAGGAGAATCGCTCAAACCCAGGAGGAGGAGGTTGCAGTGAGCCGAGATCACACCACTGCACTCCAGTCTGGGCGACAGAACGAGATTCTGTCTAAAAAAAAACAAAAAACAAAAAAAAATAAGTGAAGGGCAGAGTCACAGAAGGACAAACACTGCGTAATTCCACTATTTATACAAGGTATCTAGAATAGTCAGACACACTGCAGAAGCACAGAGCTGAATGGTGGTTGTCAGGGCCTGGGGAATGGGATAGGGATGTTGCTGTTCAACAAGTATAAAGTTTCAGTTATGCGAGATAAGAAACTTCTGGGGATCTGTGGTACAGTATTGTGCCTATGATAAACAATACTGTATTGTACAGTTAAAAACTTGTTAAGAGGGTAGGTTTCACATTAATTTTCTTACCACGATGAAAAAGATATTAAACAAATAAATAAGTGAAGAGCATGAAGCAGGGCATGGGAGTAGGTAGGGAGATGAGAAGGAGTCAAGAGGGGGCTTCCTTCCCTCCCTTTACTTCTGCTTCAGAAGGTAACATCTGAGTTGAGCTCAAGAAGAAAGAACCAGCATGAAGAGAGCCCACAGAAGGAGCAATGTGACAGCTGAAGCCTAATAGGAAGGAGAAGACACTCAAAAGGGACTATGTGCAAAAGTGCAGGCAGAGCTTAATGAAACTAGCTGCCCAGGGCCACCCAAAGTGGGGGGAATCATGATCACCCCTGGCCTGCAGGGACAAAGGGAGGAGTGGCTACCACAAGATGGAGAGGACCCCTGATAGGAGCTGTGGCCTTTGGTAAAGGGATACAACCATCCTCGGGTGACTAGCCAGCAAGGAAGGAGCAGAAGTGGGGGTGAGTAAATGCCCTGAATAAATATCTCCTCCCCACTGTCTCTGATCTCCTACTAGTGCTTCCCATTGGCCAATTCCAAAAGGAAGTCAGGAAGCAAGAGTGTTCATTGGTGCAATTCTTACCATCAGCTTACTGGCACACAGAACAAGATGAGAAAGACTGAAGATTGGGTCTAGAAGGGCAAATGGAAGGCATCAGCATAAACACCAAGTGCAAAGGCTTGAGATGGGAAATAGCATAGCCTGTTCAAGGAGAAGAGGGGCTCCTGCACTGGAGCTTCTTAGACAAGGTATAGGATGTAATAGACAGAAGACAGGACCCAGATCATGTGGGGCCCTGTATGCCTTAGTGAGGTGTTGGTATTTAATTCTGTGTCCAACAGGAAGTTTTTAGAAGGTTGGGATAGGAGATGGAATCAGACCTCGCTTTTAAAGACCACTTTTCCTATTGTGTGAATGTGTACTATAGTCATGGTAAGGGTGGAAGCAGGAAGCAACCAGCGCAGCAGGGGTGCAAGTAACCCACCCCAGAACTCACATGTACAGAGAAATTAGACTTCTGCTTTGCCTAGATCTATCTACTCTTGCTCGCTAACTCCTATGCACTATAGAAAAACAAAAGAGCAGGAGATAACCTTAAGATCAATGTAATAATTTAAATCTTTCTTTTAGGTAAAACTTGGCCTCTTTGGTTAAACATACTTAGTCTCTAGATTTCAGCACCATCACTGGGCCCCAGGACAGTACTGGGGAGAGAGAAATATACATGACCTTGCAGGTTTTGGGGAAAAGGTCCTCAAAACTATGCAGGGTCTTCTGGCTCCCCAGCAATGTGCCTTGTTCCCCTTGTCGTTAGCCCTCAATGGTGTGATTAGCACTCAATGGTGTCATTAGGGATTATGGCTGAGGCTGCAGCTGGCAGGCATCTTGGTCTATGCTCCCTCTCAGCTCGGTTGGACCTGATGACTCCTTGTATGACAACCTCATTCATCTCAGCTCTCGTAGGTATCACAAACCTCTCTGGGTCTCTGTAAGTCCGCTATCTCAACAGGCCTGTACAGGCCTTGTCAGCTCTCAAGTCTGCATTCATGCCTTGGGAGAACAGAGAAAGTCTTGGAGATGCAAATTAGACCATCACTCTCTCTGACCACATCTCTGAATTTATTTCATGTGGTTACCCTGCAGGTTTGCCAAGAAGGTCCCTCAAGGAGCTTCCAGGTGACATCTTTCCAGTGCCCCAGGCTGGAAGCAAGGAAGGAACCTCTCTGCCCCATATTTATTTAGGAACCTCACTCTCCAGGATTGAGACCAGAAAGAAGATCAGAGTACTGAACTCACCATCTGTCTCCTCTGACCCCCTTCTCTCTTCCTTCTCCAAAACTCTATTCAGGCTGGAATGCAGGCTTCATTATCATAGCCTTCAGCTTCTGAACTGCAGCCTCATAACTGGTGAATAGAATAAACATCTATTAATATATGTTATGATAGAAATTTATAGTCTAATTTTCCAGGCCTGGTCCTTGCTACAAAAATGAAAAAAAGAAAAACATTTATAAAATCCTTTCTCTCCCTACACAGACTAGTTTTTAAGCCTACTGTCTTTCCACAGAACCCTATTTTTGAATGTCAGAAGCCAAATCTTAACTCTTCCTTTCAGCTGGCATTCATTTATCTCATCTCAGGGGCAGACAAAGTCAAGAAAAAGAAAAGCACATGAAATTGTTCCAAACCATGGCCATAATTACACCTGCTAAGAAGGTATCCTAATGTTCTAGGTGAGAAATAACCATAGCTTGATAGCTGTTGGAAGTGGAGTAGAGAGCAGGAGAGGTAAGTAAAAGGAAGCAGGATGAGGAAATATTTTGGAGGTAGAACAGAACTGGCTGGTGGATTAGATGATAGGGGTGAAGAAAGCTGAGGAACCAAAAAAGACTCGTAAGTCAGTAAGACAACTGGTTGTCCATTTTTACAGAAATGGGGAATCCTGGGGAAGAAACTGGTGTGTGGTGGGAAAAGTTAGGGATTCTGTTTGAACCTATTAAATTTGAAATTCCAATGAGATATCCAAGTAATATGAAATAGGCCGCTCAGATAAGAAGAGATGAGGATAAAAATTTGGGAATTAGCAGCATACAGATGGTATGTAAAGCCCAGTGTACAGTATGAAGAAAGGCTTCATCTGTGCATGGAAGGAACCAGGGCAGAAAGCCTCCATAGGCCAGCCCACGTCAGGCCAAAGAAGAAGAAACCCCAACCACTCCCAAACCTCCCTCAAGCCAAGCTCTCAGATTCAGCATAACATTTAAGATCCAGAATCAGGCACCACAAACCTATCTTGAATTTAGCAATAACCAGAGAGGAGAGAGAAAATGTATATGTTTAAACTAGGTCATCATTATTGTACAGGCTTTTGTTCCAAAGAAAGTTAGAAGTATTTATTTTGGACCAGTCATCATGGAGAAAACTCCCTGTGAAGCAGGAGACCAACAGGAAACAGTATTTTCTAATAGTTTGGACTGGTCTATCAACGAAGGATCTTGTGATATTGTAACTTTTCAGCCCACAAGCCACCTGGAGGGTTGGTTCTCTAACCAGTCAAATTAAACTATGGTTTATTTTCTGGCCATGTTCTCTAACATTTTTGTTGCTGGTAGGAACAGGGAGAAAAGAGCTCAGGCCTCTCTACCTTTACAGGGGAAAAGGACCAGAGCTGGGAGCTTGAGGAGTGAAAGAAATACTATTCCCAAGGAAACAGCCCCACCTGCTGAAGCAAATTTCCATCTGGGTTGGGGAGGTAAGGCGGTAAGATTTGAGTTTTTTTCAGGAATTATTACTACTTAACAACTATAACCTTCTTGCACCCTCTAGAGGGCAAAGGTATGAATAACATGACTATAAAGAAAAAAATTATTTTAATAGAAGCCATGGCTTCATTTTTATCTGTACCTTTCTTCATCACTTTGAAATGAGTATTTGCAAAGAGAGAAAAAACAAAGGCAATGAATTAAAATTCCTCTGGCACTTTCCACATACTCTGACATTTGAAGCCCAAGAATTGGGGGTGCTTTGCAAGTAAAGCCAGCTCTGTGGTACTAATCAAATATTTAAGACTGGCCCTGTAAGATGGAGAAAGGATACAATATTGCATTGTCTGTTTCTCTAAGGAGCTAATCATTTATTCTGGAAACAGGAGGATTCTGTGAGATGGTGTTCCTTCGCATGCAAATTCATTCTAGAAGAATAGTGTCTGGACTTTGTTTGCGGTTTTCTGAATTGTAATGAGGACATCACTGTTGCCAGGCAACTTTGTACTCTGGATATAGGTGCACATGAAAGTTAAATTACCTTATTATTCTAATGAATCTACTCTGACAGTAGTCATGGTAAAATAATTTGTCTGCCTAGATCCAGTAGCTGAGTGAAGGAAACAAGTCCAGGAGTCAAAGACAATAAACATTAATAAAGCCAGCTCTCATAAGACCATTCTCCAAGGTTTCAGTACAATGGTTCCAAAGTAGCACTGAGACTAATTTTAAAAAGCCTCATTTCAGCCTAATGATTTTGCAATAGAACAGACACTGATAACATTTAGACAAAAGGAGTCATATCTCAGAGCTGTAGGTTCAATTTGGGTGACAGTGTTTTATAAACACACAGACAGACGGTAAATTGCTTTAGCTTTCAAGATTATTGCTGCAATAATTAACTATTCTTTCAGAAGAACAAACATTTGTCACCACAGGCAATGAACAGATAGCAAAAGACAAATCACACCATGACAAAGTAAAAATAGCAGAAAGGAAACATTACAGGTGATTCCATGCAATTTAGCACATGACAAAAGTGGCATCTCAAGCCACTGGGGCAAAGATGTACTTTTTAATAAATGGTGCCAGGACACTGGATAGCCAGTTGGAAAAAATGAATAAAATTTGATCCGCATTTCATGCCACACAAAGGAATAAATTCCAAATGTATCAGAAATCCAAGTACAAAAAAATAAAATGATACAAATACTAGAAGAAAACATGAGTAAATTACTCTCCGATCTCAGTGTAGAAACTAAAACTTAAAATAAAGGCAATAAAAGATAATTTGACCACACAAAAATGAAATATAACAAATGGTAAAACAGCAACACCACCATCACCATAAACAAAGTCAAAAGACAACTGACAAACTGGGAGAAAATATTTGCAACAGATATATCCCTAATATGTAAAGAGCTTTTGAATATCAAGGAAGAAAGGACCAAAAACCCAGGATGAACAGACAACTGAACCAAAATATATAAAATGAAATATACCAAATGGCCCTTAAACATATGAAAGAATGTTAGAGTTACAAAAGTGCAACCAGGCATGGTAGCTCACACCTGTAATCACAGTCCTTTGGAAGGTTAAGGGAGGAGGACTGCATGAGCCTAGGAGTTTGAGACCAGCCTGGGCAACACAGCAAGACCCCATGTTTACAGAAAAAAAAATTAAAAATTAGCAGAGTGTGGTGGTGCACACCTGTAGTTTCAGCCATTTGGGAGGCTGAGGTAGGCGATGACATGAGTCCAGGAGTTCAAAGATATAGTGAGCTATGATCATGCCACTGCACTCCAGCCTGGGGAACAGAATAAGACTCTGTCACAAAAAGAAAAAAAAGAAAAGAAAAATGGACATTAAAACAACACTCAGATGCCATTTCTTATTTATCAGACTGGCAAAAAATATAAAGTATGACAATCCATTCTGTTGTCAAGGCTGTGAGTAAATATTCTTGTACATTGCTGGTAAGAATGAAGATTGGTATAGTCCTCCTGGAAGGAAATTTAGCAACTCTTAGTAAAATTATAGATGCACTTAACTTTTGCCCTGGCAATTCTACTTCTAAGAATCTACTCTGAGGTTAAACCTCCAACAATATAAAATTAATATGCACAAGGTTATCTACTACAGCATTGTAATTACAAAATATTGGAATTGACCTAGATGTTCAATGTTCATACATAGAAGAGTGGTTCAATAAACTATGATGCAGCCAACACAATGGAATACTATACAGCTATAAAGAAGAATGAAGAGCTCCATGAACTTATATTGAGTGATTTCCAGGACACATTAAATTTAAAATGCAAAATGTGAAAGAGTATCTATAGTATGCTACCTTTCATGCAAAACAGAAAGGAATCGAAATATATATATATATATATATATATATATATATATATATATTCATATGTATATTCATTTGTACAAAATAATAAGCCATAAATTAATGAGACTGGATAAGAGTAAGTGGGAACAGGGCAGAAAGGAATACAAAAAAGAAACAGCGTTAGCAGTGATAAAGGGGGAGTAAAACTTTTCTAAGTATACCTGCTCTTAAAATCATATAATGTTTCACAAACCCTCAAAATAAATAAATGATTAAAATAAACCCGGATGTGAGGGGGACAACCCAAAATGGAATAAACAGTAACTAGTGAACTTAATTGTACTGCAAATGAATAATATGATAAATGAAGAGGGTGAGATGGAAAGCTATCCTAAGTATTCTATTACAAAAAAAAAAGAACTATGTATGTGTGTATATGTGAGTTAATACACATATATGCATTTTCAAGCTCTGTCTTCTGAGAAGCAGTGAGCACACCTAGCTCTGGGATCTTGGTTTCTAAATACCAGTCTCTAATTAAAGGAACCAAAGCTCCTTGGAGAAACAGTTGATTTCAGGTCTAGAACAGAAAATATAGATGAGCCTGGAACAGCTTCTGATGCCAGAAAGGAGTGCTCAAAAAATGACAGAGGTATGCTAAAAAAGGACATAGGAGGCCCGGCGCGGTGGCTCACACCTGTAATTCCAGCATTTTGGGAAGCCGAGGCAGGTAGATCACCTGAGGTCAGGAGTTTGAGACCAGCTGGTCAACATGGTGAAACCCCGTCTCTACTAAAAATATAAAAATTAGCCAGGCATGGTGGCAAGCACCTATAATCTCAGCTACTCGGGAGGCTGAATTGCTGGAACCCAGGAATTGGAGAATGCAGTGAGCCAAGATCAAGCCATTGCACTCCAAACTGGGCCAACAACAGTGAGACTCTCATAAAAAAAAAAAAAAAAAAGGACATAGGAGTTAACTAGAAGGAGCTCCTAATGGCTAAGGTGGAAACACTTTCAGCAATAATATACATAATGATAGTAACAGATTATGCCCAAAAGTCCAAATTGATAAAAAAAATAAATAAATTAGCATTTCAAATTAATAAATGTGAAAAAAATGATGGAAACAATCACTACTAAGCAAATATCATAGTTAATAACTGTTGCAGGGAACTATCAATGGATGATAAAATCAGTGGACAAAGGTACGAGAAATAGGTTATTTCCATAGTGTCAAAGTATCTCCCTAAAAGATACTTATTAATTACAAAGGGAATAATTATTACCTTATAGTGCAGAAACCTGACAAACACTATCTCAATAAAGTGATCAAAGTAAACATCACCTAGGCTAGGTGCAGTGGCTCACACCTGGAATCCCAGTACTTTGGGAGGCTGAGGCGGGTAGATCACTTGAGGTCAGGAGTTCAGGACCATCCTGGCCAACATGGTAAAACCTTGTCTCTACTAAAAATACAAAAATTAGCCGGGTGTGGTGGCACACACCTGTAATCCTGGTGGCTGAAGCAAGAGAACTACACGAACCCAGGAGCTGGAGGTCGCAGTGAGCCGAAATCGTACCACTGCACTCCAGCCTGGGTAACAGAATGAGACTCCATCTCAAAGAAAAAGTAAACATCATCAGTAATAAGACCTTTGAAATCATGTACCCCTTGACATCACACCGAGAAGGGCATAGCATCATTTCCGTGGCATTATTGCAAAAAATGCATAATCTCACTCTAATCATGAGGAAACAACAAACAAATCCCAACAGATGGATGGTCTACAAATAACTGCCCAGCACTCTCCAAAAGTTCTCAAGGTCATGAAGGACAAAGACTGATTAGAGAGACTACAGAGACATGACAACTAAATGATACTGTGGAATCCTGGGTAGATCCTAGACTAGAATGACATTAGTGGGGAAACTGTTGGAATTTGAATTGTTTGCAGATTAGTTTATAATGTCAATGTGAATTTCCTTATTTTTAAAAGTCTTTTCTGTAAGTCTCTATATATTTCAAAATAAAAGTTTTTTTGAAGCTTGGAAAAAAAAGTGGCTCCATAAGGTGAAAACATTGTACATTTCTGAAGGGAGTGGCCATGTGGAAGACCTTACTGTTCCTGGATTTAAGTTCTACAGATATCAATGTATAAAGTATGTAGGAGGAATGTTGGACACTAGAAATCAGAACAACATTTTGCTTAAAACATAAAATAAAATATAACCTATTTGTTTAGCAGATTTGGAAAAAACGAAATAATAATGTGCTACTTGTGATTTTTTTATTTTCAGAGCTATAACTTTCAAGTCAGTAGTCACTGAATGTTCACTATGCTAAGATTTGAGCTGGGTCCTACTAACTCCACAAAATTTTATTGGACAACTCTTATGTACCACAGGTGAGAGGTGCAAATCCTTTTGGTCTCACCCCTTAGTTAATGCTTGCCTGGCCAGACTTAAGCAATAGAGAAATGTCAATAGACACATGTGTTATCTTTTTGTTCCCAGGCAAACAGTTCTGAGATACATTTAAAAGAAGACTCCATCAAGATTGAGTACCAGTCATCCAATTTAGCAACTCAATAACACATCACGGTATTCCCCATCCACCATCACCCCCATTCCCTGTTCAGTTCCCCTGATCCCTCACTTTAGCACAATGGGATCACTACCAAGCAAAATAATTCCTCATCAGCCTTTGTTCTAGACCAGGGGATGTCCAATCTTTTCGCTTGCTTCCCTGGTCCACACTGGAAGAATTGTCTTGGGCCGCACATAAAATACACTAACACTACTGATAGCTGATGAGCTAAAAAATACATTTTAAAAAATCTCATGTTTTAAGAAAGTTTACGAATTTGTGTTGGGCCACATTCAAAGCCGCCCTGGGCCTCATGGGTCTGGTGGGCCACAAGTCGTGCAAGCTTCTTCTGCTTTGGGGGATGGCAGGGAATGGTGGGAAGTAGGAAGAGGATGACAGAGACTGAAGCCAAGAAAAAGGTACAAACTTGCCCTTAAGGACAAGTTTCAGGACAAACTTATCAAGGAAATATATGGAATAGATACCAATCAACGGGAATACATTATTAAATTCACAAAATACTCATAAAAATGCCTGCGAATGAGAATTATATCCAATGAACCATCTATACCAGATACAGACCAATCATTCCAGATAAAACAAGCAAATATGGCACTCCTTGTCCATAAAGAGAGCTCAGGAACCAAATCAGGTTGGGTTTACTTTATGCCACAGGGGAAAAAAGGCTATCAAAAGACCTCATGAGCACTGCTCAAAAACTTCTTATGTATATAAGCTCCTAAAGAAGTCCATCATTTGTCAGAAACAAAGATGAAAAATGAAATCACTTTGACCTAGAACAGAAAAAAATGTATTTCAGACTCGTTTATGTGAAAGACAAGTTCTACAATTTAATTTTTTAAGTGAGAGATTTCTCTTGTGGGATATCAGACAGAAAATATTTGGTTCATTTATGCAAGGAACAAAAAAGCAGAGAAGCCTAAAAGAAACACAATCAAAGCAAAATTCCAATTTAATTTGTAACAAATTCAGCCCTATTGTTAATTTTTGACAAAACAGCTGCCTAACAACTTATACCAATTGCAATCACATTATTTTATAATTTACCCATAAAACTTTTTGTTGGTTTTTTTCTTCCCAGGTTTCCTTTATGATTTTTGTTAAGAAAAAAAAAATCTATTAGCTACCTAAAAAAAAAAAATTATGAAGTAAGACTACAGGTAGCCAGTCCAAGCTCCTTGTTACTCTGAAAACTCAGCTGGAAATAGTCAACTAGTCAACCGCTAAGCATAGTGTGTCTTAAATCTGCTTCAAGGAACCAGGCAAAGTTTTGAGGATAATTGTGAGGCAGGAAAATAGGGCCTGGGGGTAGGGAACCCAAGGACTTCTTAAACGTAAATCAAATGGAGGCCAGGCGTGGTAGGTGGCTCACGCCTATAATCCTAGCACTTTGGGAGGCCAACACAGGCAGATCACCTGAGATCAGGAGTTCAAGACCAGCATGGCCAACATGGTGAAAGCCTGTCTCTAGTAAAAATACAAAAATTAGCTGGGCATGGTGGCAGGTGCCTGGAATCCCAGCTACTCAGGAGGCTGAGACAGAAGAATTGCTTGAACCCAGGAGGTGGAGGTTGCAGTGAGCCAAGATCATGCCCTTGTACCCCAGCCTCAGGGACAAGAGCGAGACTTCATCTAAAAAAAAAACCAAATCAAATGGAAACACTCCAGCTGTGACAGGAAATATCCTCTTCATTTACATAGGTCATACACAGAGTAAATAGCTTTGTAACTTCATTTTGGCCTATTCATTTACATAGGGTGCACATCAAGCAACCAATGGGAGCCTCTAGAGGGTATTTAAACCTCAGAAAATTCTGTATCTGGGCTCTTGAGACTCTTGCACAAGCCTATTCCCACTCTGTGGAGTGTGGTATCATTTTCAGTAAATCTCTGCCTTTGCTGCTTCATTCTTTCCTTGCTTTGTGCATTTTGTCCAATTCTTTGTTCAAAACACCAAGAACCTGGGCAACCTCAACCAATATTAATTGGGCAAAAGGGCTTCTTCTCCTGGGATGAATGGCCTCTTCCAAGTATGGTAAACACACACACAAAGGATTTCAGTGTAAATGATACGGATAAAAACACTGTTTAACTCAGATGAATTTACTTTCTTCACTTCCATACCCAACACACCTGATAAGGATGACTTGAGTTTCTAAATCCCAAACCCGTAAGGCATGTTTCCTCAATATGTCAAATCATGTTGCTTCCATTTATCTTTTACAATTTCTCAAACTATGAGATGCAACCTTAACATTTCCAAAAATGGTTTCTCAAATAGTAAACCCCACTTCAGGAAGGCCAGGAGCACCATATAATACAAACAATGCAGTGTACGTGGCCAAAGGGGGAGGGAAGGCCAAGGAGGGTTGGCCCCAGGAAAATGCATGAATATAAATATACATGCAAAACTTCCCATAATTTCAGGGATCCTAGGTCCTATGAAGCCCAGATCACAGTTTCAGAACTCTTTATTGTTCAGCCCAAATAAATAAGGTTTGTACTTTGCCATACTGATTGAGAGTCTGTTGCTGAGTCAGTCCTAACTTAGGCATAAAATTATTGTTACAAACATGCCCTTTTCAAGGTAAAAGAAATTTTATTTTTACCATCTTAATAAACTATATTGTCCTCTGCTACAAAACTTACATTTTTATCTAAAAAAGATCTTCAGAGGATAGCTTTCAAGCATTTTCTCTGCAATTTATCTTCTGCCCATGAAAAGGTCACTCTTTAGCCTTTTAAGTCTAACATTATGGAAAACATATCCAGGAGTAAAATTCCCAACATTTATAACTTTGGAATATTTATTTCATAGCATTTTAAATTTTTACTAAAGTGAGAATTTATCAGTTGAAGCTATTTTGGTTATAATAGCTTAATGAGTGAAATGATATAAGAATACATCCTAACACACATAGACTCAGCCGCCAAACCCAAGTAACTTAATAATCGATAGTAAAAGCAGGGAAAAAAGCATCACACTTAATTTCAGGAGGCAGCTATAACCTTAAACTCAATTGTGTTTCTGATATCATCATCCCTGTGCTTTAGTATAAAGAGGGCCCCGATATTTGAACAACCTTCAATAATAAAAGATTTTTGATAATCTTTGATCTTCCAAAACACCATTAAAGTCATAGTAAAAAGATTTTTCTAAGTATAAACCAACAATACCAAAAAGAAGAGAGGAGTAGGCCAGGCATGGTGGCTCATGCCTGTAATCCCAGCACATTGGGAGGCCAAGGCTGATGGGTTGCTTGAGCTCAAGGGTTTGAGACTAGCCTGGGAAACATAGTGAGACACTGTCTCTACTAAAAATACAAAAAAAAAAAAAAAAGCCAGGTGTGATGGTGCATGCCTGTTGTCCCAGCTACTCATGAGATGGGAGATGGGTGGATTGCTTCAGCCTGGTCAGGGAGAGGTTGCAGTGAGCCAATACTGCACCACTGCAGCTTGGGTGGGTGATGGATTGAGAAGCTGTCTCAAAAAAAAAAAAAAGAACAGAGTAGTACTTCTGTTTCAGGCAATTTAGTGGAGTAAATAACTTGAGAAAAACTCCTAGGACAGATGTCTAAAAGTTCTGGATAAAAAATTTTTATATCTCCTTAAATTCATAGCTGGACATTTGAGAATCTCCTTAAAGCTAAAAATGAAGCAAAAACTTGAATTCAGTGAGGTAGCCAAGTCCAAGAGCTAACAGCTACCACTGGAGCTTCTGCTGGTCACTGATGGACTGGGTGTTTTAGTTCATTGGTCTTTACACATAAGCACTGGAGAAAAAGCCTAGCACGAGAGTGAAAGGTCAGATGAGACCCACCAGCAACTCCCTCATTCGAACCAGGAAATAGCCCTCAGAGACGGAGATAGAGAAGAAATGTGCCTATTTCACCTTGGCTCTGGAAAAGAAAGAAAAAATTTTCTCCATGAGTTTCTATCCACAAACTGGCCCTGCACACAAAGGCAAAATTCGTACAACGCTTGGGTGTGGAAAACCCGAAGGTGAGAATTTAAAACACCTCCAAGTGACTGGTAGAAATTTTTCTAGAACTGTTATTAAAGAGTTTGCAAAGCCCCTCCACTTAATCAGAAATTTCCCTATCTATAATGCTCCAATAACCAAGAAAAGTAAAGAATAAATAAAATTCTGAATCTTGTTTTGCAAAGTTCCCAGGGACTCTCAAAGTTCTATGGTCTAAGATGTTACCATAAGCTTTAATAAGTCTACTAGGGTCTATTAAGTCTTGCTTTATGAGTAAATACAGGCCTGCCCAGGCATCTAGGAATATTACATCTGATTTTAGACTCTACACACTACTGGCAAGCAGACAGGACCAAATATTGCAAGGAATTCACGCTAAACAACCAGTCTTATCAATAGGTATAAGCAGCCTTTCCCCCAAATCCTCCCAAACAAACTTCACACAACCCGAAACCCAAAGACTTGGTCTTCTGAAGGAAACAATTTACTCATGAACTGACAAAATAAAGGATACAATCAAACTGAGAGTTGGGATTATACACATTTTCCTTTTGGAGGAGCCACCCAGCTTCTGATAGTTCCATTTTCTTGTAATAAGATCAGATGATTTTCTGGGAAAAATACAGGGACAAATAGCCAGAAAATCTAAATCCCATATCATATCATATCATATCATATCATATCATATCATATCATATCATATCATATATCAAAAAAAAAAAAAGAGCTCCTCTCTCCACCAAATCTATGCTGGGGACCTTTTGTGGGAGGGGACCTTTTGTGGGAGCTAGCTTTTGTACACAAACTTTCACAGAAAGCTTGAAAGAGAACTAGGGAACAGATTATGCATATTTGGATACTATCTCACTTTACCCAATTTGGCAAGTAAAACACACTACTTTCTTTCACTTTAGAACAACCTAATTAATAGTCTTGACACTATAAATTTCATTGCCTGGAGCCAGACCACTCTTCATAAGTGGCCCCAGATCAAAAGGATTTGACAATATCCATAGGAGTATTTTCACCAAAAACAGATGACTGGGTGGCCACCAATGAGTGGATTTGTAACACAAAAACCTACTGGCTACTACCTGCAAATCAGATAGAGGTTTGTTACCTTGGTAAACTCCTAACTGCCCTCAGGATAGTCCCTGTTATCACCCAAGATATGTTTTGATTAATCAACTTACCTTCTTAGAAAAAGGGTAAGTTTTCTCTTATGAAAGGAGAAAAAGTGGTTCTTTGTTGAGAACAAAACCCCGATCACTCAAATTCTGGATTGCTTTCTGCTGTCTTCAAGCCTCTTCACTTTGTAAGACGCCTAGAGGTAGAGAAACTCCTGAATGCTACGGTTCAGAGAAAAGCAGAAAAGCTAGAATAAACAATGCTATCACGACTATAGAACTCCCTGCCCAAGACGTTCAGAAAATGGAACTGAAAAAGAGCCCATTAGTTATAATATTGATGTCTTGAGAGAAAATGTGCTATTTTAGGGGGAAATTGTATGCTTATGGCCCTGCAGATGTCTCTGGCATCTTTAACATTACTAAAGAGATCTGGTGAGCTAACAAAGAAATCATAAAATTAATCATAAAATTAATTAATTTTATGATCTGACTAATAATCCCATACCTGATACTGCAGACTCATTATATAGAAGATAAAATCTGTTCTTCTAGCTTAATTTGGATACTCTTGACTCATGGCTTAGAGGAAGACAACAAACTGATCATAATCCATCTCTTGGTATATTTTAGCTACAGGGGCTCAGATGGTGTGTTCTCAAGTTTTAAATGCTGCTGTCCAACTGTTGTTCTTACCATATGATTAAACAAATGATCATCCAACAAAAAGAACAGAAAAATCTAACACTTGAATGTTGAAACAACCATCTGGGAAATGATGCATGATCATGATACTATAAATAGCAGTGAAGTTCTAGATTGATCACATCCCCAGTAGTTAATCCATCAGATCAGGCCAAAGAATGGCAATAAGAGAGTCAAAAGGAAAAACTTTTTCTTCTATACTCACACTTCTGACACCCAATGTATGGGAGTGTTCCACACCAAGCAATTCTCCAGTTCTCTGTGGATACCAACAGGGTGTCCTACAATTTAATTCTGAAACTGACTACACATAGTCAGTGCAGACCCCACAGGTTAAGGGCTCATTCCCACAAGACTGCCCTCCTTACTCCACTTCAAATGCCAATCAAAAGCCCAAGCCTCCCACATTTCTGACATCAATAAATCAGGGGTCCCTATGAACCCCTCCTAAGGTTGAATAACTTACTAGAATGGTTCACTGAACTCAGGAAATGCTTATTATTTCTGGCTTATTATAAAGGATACAACTCAAGAACGGCCAGAGAAGAGATGCATAGGGCAGAAAGGTATGTGGGAAGGGATACAAGTTTTCATGTGCTAAGCATACCACCCTCCCTGCACTTTCATGTATTCACCAACCCAGAAGCTCCTAGAACCCCTTTATTAAGGGTTTTTTATGGCAATTCTATTACACAGGTATGACTAATTCAATCATTGGTGATTGAACTCAATCTCCAGCCCATTTCCCCTCCTGGGAGGTCAGCAGGTAAGGTTCAAAATTTCAGTCTTCTAATCACAAGGTTGATTTCCCTGGTAACCAGTCCCTATTCTGAAGCTATAACATTTAGGGGCTTTCACCACCACTCTTTTCATTAAAATATAAAAAGACTCATCATTCACTCCAGAGATCTCAAGTTTCTGACAAGCTCTCGTGTCAGGAACAAGGAATAAGATTTTAAAAGATACACTTATCAGCCCATCACTAAGGAAATTCCATGAGTTTTAGGAACTGTGTCAGAAACTGGGGGGCAAAGACCAAATATATATTTCATATTATATCACAAGAAGATACACTAAGAACTGAAACCTTCTGTACCCACAAAGCTTACTGTCAATATCAACAACTGTCTTCATTCACATAGCATTAGTATTTTAGGAATCTTACCCAGGAAGGTAAATTTGCAAATAATTTTATTTGTTCATTTCAAGATATAATAATTTATCTGAACACTAAACTACTGAACTTACCCTTGTCAAAGTAAATACTCCTTTTTCAGAATATAGTATTGAATGTCTACTTCTCAAGATTCACTTTACTTTTGAGATGGAATTTCACTCTTTTTGCCCAGGCTGGAGTGCAGTGGTACGATCTCGGTTCACTGCAACCTCTGTTGTTCAAGCGATTCTCCCCCAAGTAGCTAGGACTACAGGCACATGCCACCGTGTGCGGCTAACTTTTGCATTTTTCTTAGAGACTATGTTTCACCATGTTGGCCAGACTGGTCTCAAACTCTAGACTTCAGATGATCCACCCACCTTGGCCTCCCAAAGCACTGGGATTACAGGTGTGAGACACCATACCTAGCCAAGGTTCACTTTAAAATCCTATCCCCAAATTTGTCTAATCATAAGCCCCCAAATTAAAAGGCCCACCATAAGACAGACACCCAAGGAACCCAAAATATCCTGCCTTTGCTCTCCCTTTAAGACATTACCAAGATGCTGTCAGTGTAGTCATCAACAGGATTATTTTGGTGTATTTCAGGAAGACAGGATTTTACAATACAGAAGGAAGTTTAAATTACGAAGTGCCACACAGAAAAGTCCCATGCAAGATTAGGGTAGCATAGCATTGAAGTTACAACACATATATTCTCCCAAAGTATACTTTAAGAAATACTGATCTCTTAGTATATTTAAAGTCATTGCTTTAAAAAGGGGTTCTACATGCAAACAAACTTGAGAAAAAGCAGCTTGAACAAAGGTAAACTGGTCTTATTAGTAATGTGTACTGTAAACATCCAACTGGAACATACTGTATTGACATATATGTCAAACTCATTGACTATGCGCACTGTCCTCATAAATATTTTATAGGATTAGTGTTCTACAGAAAATAACGTGAGAAACATTGAACTCTACTAAAGCCAATGATCCTAGGTTCAAGTCTTCATTCCAACACTTACTTGTGGTATAACCTCACTCATCTTTTAGCTTCTCAGTTTCCTTATCTGTAAAATAATAATATTTATTTTATTTATTTTAGTGTGCTCTCCCTGTCCACTAATAAAGGTTGTTGTTAGAGTCACACTTGAGATAAAGAACATGAAAGCCCTTTGCAAACACAAAAGCGACATACACATGAATAAAACAGTATTTTTGTTTTGTTTTTGAGATGAAGTCTTCCTCTGTTGCCCAGGCTGGAGTACAGTGGTGCAGTCTTGGCTCACTGTAACCTCCACCTCCTGGCTTCAAGAGATTCTCCTGCCTCAACCTCCCAAGTAGCAGGGACCACAGGTGCATGCCACTACACCTGGCTCATTTTTGTATTTTTGGTAGAGAAGGGGTTTCACCATGTGGGCCAGACTGGTCTCAAACTCCTGACCGCAAGTGATCAAACCACCTCAGCCTCCCAAAGTGTTGGAATTACAGGCGTGAGCCACCGAACCCAGTGAACAAAGGGTTTTTACAGTACCTCACCTTAGAGACAAGGTAAATCCATGGGGATCATGAAACAGTAGTATTAATAAAATAAAATGGAAAATATTCTATTAAAAGGTTTTTTTTTAGCAAAGTTGGATAACTAGCACAGTTGGGGCCTTCTTTGTGGCTTAACTCAAGATCAGTGGTAAACAGCAGAATGAAAAAATACATTAAGAATTTATTAAGATGACAGTGCCAAGACACTAGTATGATTCCATATGAACACTGCTGGCTATGACAAATTTTATAATGATGCTTCTAAAGCAAAACAAAACAAAAACCCTCAGTAACCCAACTGGTCTTTTTATTCCTTAGCAGCTCCTCATATGTACAGGAAGAAGTGTCACTGATGTAACTAAAATGCCAAGATAATCATTCACCTTGTGAATCTACCTTTTCTAAACACAGACACAAAGAGTAATGAAATTACTACAGGCATGGGTGTCACAATACAAACTGTCACCTGATAGATCGCTTAAGTCAATAGCCCTTTTGATCAAAAATGAGTTCTATATAACAATATGACTAGAGCACTTAACTTTACAGTTGTATCACATAGCATGGCTTCCAGTAACTCCACTCAAAGAGAACTTTGTAAAGCAGGAAGAAATCTATTGACTGGGAGGAGATTTGAATACATACTATCTGCCTTTCCATGAGCTGTCTAATGAGGAAACTTCAGTTTATTCATCTCCCACTAGATGTATTGCTCCAGACTTTACAGTGTTATAGCCCAGTAACATTTTCCTTCAAATAATAGATATAAGAAACTGTCAACTTCTAACTTTACTAAGGTCATTTTTAAAAAATCTACTACCATTTTTTATTTAAAAAACACTAAGAAGTGGAAAGATATAATCTCAGAATAAAGGACTGCCCTAAAGATTAATAAAAATACACCACAATGCCCTATTTTTGTGGACTATAATTTCTTTGGAACCTCATATCCAAGATCAAAGTAAGTAACAGATAGTTTTATGTAGTTTGCATGTACTCAGCTAAAAATCAGCCAGAAAACTGGGACCATTTAACAACCTGACTATACATATTAACATTGAATGTAACTAAAAATGTTTATATGTAATCTATTACTAAGTTATCAAGCAATTTGGCTTCTCCAGCAATAAGGTGTCAAAGCATGCATTGACACGGAGCTTGAAAACCACACTCAAAAAAAAGAAATCACATTCTTGACAGGTTTGCAAAATAACACTTTTAAAAATGGCTGCAGTTATAGTGCAAGTTACAGACTACCAAGCAGTAAGGTTATTCAACTGGAATCCACCTTTATAAACACTAGACTAGGAAACATTCGAGACAACATAAACATAGCTCATCCTTTCCTTCCTCCTCAAAGGAAACAAAATGGCAAAATAATTCCTCCTTACCACTTTCAAACTTATATTGTTCCCATTCTCAGTATACAACTCAAGTAACTGTCTAAAATGATTTATAAGAATTTGCTCACTAAACATAAAATCCAAATATAAAAGTTATATTAAACAAGCCAAGCAAGGATCTTTTAGGCTCAAAGCCTGATTTCACACTAAACAACTATATTTGAACCCAATACATACTATTTTTAGCTTCCAGGATTTCACCTCTAATGCTTACAGAGCATAACATTATTGTAAAGAATTATGAGCTATAATAAAATATAGATCCCTGGAAGGAAAACTGTACTAATTTCATCTTTCATTATCTAGTGTGCTTGTTGTATGTGTCTGATTTGGCCCATGAATTACTTTCAGCCACATACATACACTCTTTGTTCCCCCCCACCTTGGAATGTCACAGTGAGAAAAGTAAACCAGAGGCTTCAAATGAGGATTCTCAGATAATGAAACAGACATGGAATGAGCTGGGTTAAGTTAAATTAAAACACCATTGTTTACAAAGTCCAGAGAGCTGACAGCCATGCTCATACTTTAATTTCAAAGTGGTTAGATAGTAAGAAAAATTATCTCAAGTAAGATGTCCACAGTTAAGGGGTATTAAACCAGGACTTCCCCTTGGCCTTTCTGAGATTGTCTTGGCTCTGCCATCCTGTTTATTGGTTTCATTCTCAGGCTGTGCAATGACCTCCAAATTCTGTGTATCACATCCAGATAATGCCAAACTCCAGAAAAAAAGAGAACTGTCTCTTTTCTGAGTCTCATTTTTAACAGAAGAGATCTTGCCAAAAGCCTGCAACATCTCAGTGGCTCAATTTGGACCACATATCCATTGACCATGTCAATTGCTTGATTGGATTAGCATGTGTGTTTATAACCTAAACTCAATCCTAGCAGACAAAGATGGTGTTAACTGCCCCTGAAGCATATGAATGCAAGGGAGACACAGATGGAGGACTTAAAATCCAGCTTTTGCAGTGAAGAATAGGATGATGCTAGTACAGTGACACAACACAACAGTGTTGTCTATGAGAGTAAAGGGCAGGGCAGGGTTTTTCTTTCTTGGCTCCTCCATCTCAGCAGACTCAGGGTGTAAATTATTTCCTAGTGACCTATTTCATTTTACAGATGTGAACATCAATGCTCAGAAGTGTCCCACTATATCACTACAGTTTGTTTCAAACTAACAAGTTTCAGGCCTCAGGGAGGTGACAATCAGGTTTTGGAGACAAATATGAATCTAACAATTATCTTCTTAAAGGTAGAGAAAAAACTTCAGGAATTATTTTACACATAAATTGAGGCAAGAGATTTATGGTCTTTTGCTCAATGCCACTTAGCTAATTGGTATAATAAATGTAACAGAAGAAACATTACAAGACAAAATGTGACTTAACTGCCAGAGGATGAAAAAACCTACACTAGTGGGCTGGCAAGGACTTTAAACGGATTCGAGCTGAGTTATGAACCAACGATGCAAGGAACATTCACTGAACAGCTGATTTGTTAAACTGGTCTCAAGAATATTAATTGAGGCAGAAGGTAGGCAGATAGTTAAGAGCATTTAAAATTTCCAACCAAGAAATGTGTATTTGATTCTGTAGAAGACAGGAGATATCTAAAGTTTAGAGAAAGTTTCTTAAGACTGCCCTGGTATCAGGCTGGATCCCAGCACTTTGGGAGGCCAAGGCAGGTGGATCACAAGGTCTGAAGTTCGAGACCAGCCTGGTCAACAAGGTGAAACTCAGTCTCTACTAAAGATACAAAAATTTAGCCAGGCATCGTGGAGTATGTCTATAATCCCAGCTACTAGGGAGACTGAGGCAGAATTGCTCGAATCTGGAAGGTGGAGGTTGCAGTGAGCTGAGATCATGCCACTACACTCCCCCCTTGGTAAAAAAAAAAAAAAAAAAAAAAAAAAAAAGGAATGCCCTGGTATCTCATGAAAAATTAGCTGGGTGTGGTGGTACATGCCGGTGGTCCCAGCTACACAGGAGGCTGAGGCAAGACAATCGCATGAACCTGAGACAGAGGTTGCAATAAAGTGAGATTGCATCACTGTACTCCAGCTTGGGCAACAAAGTGAGACTGTCTCAAAAAAAAAAAAAAAAAAAAAGCCCAGGTAGCAATATGCTGAATCATCCTAAGGACTTGAACTGATATACTCTAATCCACTGGATAACCTTATTTCTGACATGCTTTATTAAAAACACTGACAATAGGAAGGCTTAAAAAATGCATTGCTTAAGTTACTGTTCAAAAATGAAATATAGTTCCACTGAATTTAAAATGACTCTCTTAATTATTTTTACATTTAAAAGAAGTTTCAACCAACCCAAATGCCCATCAATGATAGACTGGACAGGGAAAATGTGGAACATATACACCATGGAATATTATGCAGCCATCAAAAATGATGAGTTTGTGTCCTTTGTAGGGACATGGATGAACCTGGAAACCATAATTCTCAGCAAACTGACACAAGAACACAAAATCAAACAC
>CAUYQU010104477.1:0-25885 GCA_963574635.1 Cheracebus regulus
CATGGACGAGCGTAGTGGCTCACACTTGTAATCCCACACTTTGGGAGGCCAAAACAGGCAGACCTCTTGAGCCTAGGAGTTCGAGATCAGCCTGGGCAACATGGCAAAACCCCATCTCTACTAAAAATACAAAAATTAGCCAGGCATAGTGGTGGTGTGCGCCTGTAGTCCCAGCTACTCAGGAGGTGGAGGCAGGAGGATCACCTGAGCCCAAGAGGCAGAGTTTGCAGTGAGGCATGGTTGCACCACTGCAATACAGCCTGAGCAAGAGAGCAAGACACAGTCTCAAAATAATAATAATACACTGACCATGTAAAGTGTTGCCAAGGATGTGGAAAAATTCAAACTCTTATGTACTACTAGTGGGAATATAAAATGGTACCAGAACTTTGCAAAGCTGTTTGGCAGTATTTTTTTAAACTAAACGCAGGCTGGGCATGTTGGCTCCTGCCTGTAATCTTAACACTGGGAAGCTGAGGCAGGAGAATTACTTGAGTCCAGGAGTTGGAGACCAGCCTGGATAACATAGCAAAAATCTATCCCCGCCCCCCCCGCCCCGCCGCCCCCCAAAAAAAGCATCTCTTGAGCACAGGTGTTCAAGGCTGCAATGAACTATGATTGTGCCACTGCCCTCCAGTCTGAGAACAAGACTCTGTCTTTAAGGGGAAAAAAAATAAGTACACTGAATGAAAGAAGATAGACAAGAAGGGTACATACTTAATGATTTCATTTATGTAAAATAATAGAAAATGGAAATTAATGTATAGTGGCTGAAAGTACATTAGTGGTTGCCTGGGGAACAGAGGAGGGAATTAATTAGCATGAGGTAATTTGGGGAGCAGGAAGGATATGCTTATTATTATTATTTTTTTTACTGTGGAAACAGTTTCACAGGTGTATATATATGTCAAAACTTTATCACATTACACATTTTAGATATGTTCAGTTTGCTGTAGGTCAATTATATCTCAGTACAGCTACAGGCATATCTTGTTGTATTGCAGTTTGCTTTATTGAGCAGCACAGGTATTGCACTTTTTTCAAATTGAAGGTTTGTGTCAACCCTGCATTGAGCAAGTTTGTCAGTGCCATTCTTCCAACAGCACCTGCTCACTTCATGTCTCTGTATCATATTTTGGTAACTCTTGCAATATTTTAAACTTTTATTAATGTTTGGGGGGGGGGGTTGGAAGTATTAACTGTAAAGAATAGTCTTTCCAGGCCAGGCATGGTGGCTTACACCTATAGTCGTGGCACTTTGGGAGGCTGAGGTGGGCAGATCACTTGAGCTCAGGAGTTTGAAACCAGCCTGGGCAAACAGGGTGAAACCCTATCTCTACTAAAAATATAAAAATTAGCCGGGTGTGGTGGGGCACCTGTAGTCTCAGCTACTTGAAAAGCTGAGGTGGGAGAATCCTTCGAGCCTGGCAGGCAGAGATTGCAGTGAGCCGAGATTGTGCCAGCACACTCCAGCCTGGGCAACAGAGTGAGACCTTGTCTAAAAAAAAAAAAAAGCTGAAGGTATAAACCCGTTGGAAGATTTTTCAAAGCATGATATTCCCATGAAATATAATAAACTGTGATAGATAATGTAGTATAAGAAGAAAATAGGCACGGTGGTTGACACCTGTAATCCCAGCACTTTGGGAGACTGAGGTGGGTGGATCATGAGGTCAGGGGTTCGAGACCAGTTTGGCCAACATGGTGAAACCCTGTCTCTAATAAAAGATACAAAAAATTAGCCGGACGTGGTGGCTCATGCCTGTAATCCCAGCTTCTTGGGAGGCTGAGGCAGGAGAATTGCTTGAACCCAGGAGGCAGAGGTTTCAGTGAGCCGAGATCACACCATTGCACTCCAGCCTGGGTAACAGGGTGAGAATTCATCTCAAAAAAAATAAAAGAGAAAATAATGGATTTCATAGAAAAGGATAATGTATCTACATTGGTGTCATATTGCTCTTTTCAAAGACAAGGAATACATATTTAGTTTCTAGCAGGAGACCTGACAAGAATGAACCATTATTGCTGAACTGTCCTCATTGCTGGTTATCCAAATGTCATGGTAATTTGAGTGTTTACTATTTATTTAAACCATTATTTTAGGTTCAAGGGTACATGTACGGGCTTCTTATATTGGTAAATTGTGTATCATGAGGGTCTGGTGTACATATTATTTTATCACCCAGATAGCATAGAACCCCATAGGTAGTTTTTGGATCATCACCCTCTTCCCACCCTCTACCCTCAAGTAGGCCTTGATGTCTGTTCCCTTCTTTGGGTTCATGTGTACTCAACGTTTGGCTCCCACTTATAAGTGAGAATATCCAGTATTTGCTTTTCTGTTTCTATATTTATTCAGTTAGGATAGTGGCCCCAGCTCCATTCATGTTGCTGCAAAGGACAAGACCTTTTTCTTGTTTATGGCTGTGTAGTATCCCATGGTGTATATGTATCATATTTTCTTTATCCAGTCTATAATTGATGGGCAATTAGATTGAGTCTATGTATTTTATTGTAAATAGTGCTGTGATGAACACAGGTGTGCAATGTGCCTTTACAGTAGAACCATTCATATTCCTTTGGGTATGTACCCAACAATAGGATTGCTGGGTCAAATGGTAGTTCTGTTTAAGTTCTTTCAGAAAGTGTCAAACTGCTTTTCTATAGTGTCTGAACTAATGTACATTCCCACCCATAGTGTGTAAGCATTCCCTTTTCTCCACAACCTTCCCAGCATCTGTTATTTTTTGGCTTTTTTATTTTTTATTTTTGAGATGGAGCCTTGCTCTGTCACCCAGGCTGGAGTGCAGTGGCATGATCTTGGCTCATTGCAACCTCTGGCTCCTGGGTTCAAGTGATTCTCCTGCCTCAGCCTCCCAAGTAGCTGGGACTACAGGTGCGTGCCATCACGCCCAGCTAATTTTTTGTATTTTTAGTAGAGACAGGGTTTCACCATGGTAGACAGACTGGTCTCGATCTCCTGACCTCGTGATCCACCCACCTTGACCTCCCAAAGTGTTGGGATTACAGGTGTGAGCCACTGTGTCTGGCCATTTTTCAGCTTTTTAATAATACCCATTCTAGGGCCAAGTGAGGTGGCACACACCTGTAATTCAAGCATCTTGGGAGGCCCAGGTAGGCAGATCACTTCAGTCCAAAAGTTCAAGAACGGTCTGGGCAACATGGTAAAACTCCGTCTCTACAAAAACTACAAAAATTAGGCTGGCATGGTGGTGTGCACCTGTAGTCTGAGCTACTCAGGAGTCTGAAGTAAGATGATCCCTTGAGCGAGGAGGTCCAGCCAAGATCACACCACTGCAGTCCAGCCTGGGTGACAGAGTAAGACCCTGTGAGAAGAAAAAAAAAGTAATTCTAACTGGTGTGAGATGGTATCTTCTTGTGGTTTAGGTTTGCTTTCTCTAATGTTTACTGATGCTGAGCATTTATTCATATGCTTGTTGGCTGCATGTATGTCTTCTTTTGAAAAGTGCCTGTTCATGTCCTTTGCCCACTTTTTACTGTAGGTTTTTTTTTATTGTTAATTGGTTTGAGTTCCTTGTCGATTTTCGATATTAGACCTTTGCCAGATGAATAGTTTGTAAATATTTTCTCCCATTTTGTAGGTTGTCAGTTTACTCTGTTGATAGTTTCTTTTGCTGTGCAGATGCTCTTTAGTTTAATTAAGACTCATTTATCAATTTTTTGTCAAACTTTTATTAATATTATATTGGTTATGGTGATATGTGATCAGTGATCTTTGATATTGCTATTGTATTTGTTTTGGGGCCCCACAAATTGTGCCTGTATAAGATGGTGAAAGTAATTGGTAAAAGTGTGTGTTCTGACGGCTCCACTCACCGACCATTCCATCATCTCCCTCTCCTGAGGCCTACCTGAGACACAGTAATATTGAAATTAGGCCAATTAATAACCCTACAATGTTCTCTAAGTGTTCAAGTGAAAGGAAGAGTCACACGTCCCTCATATGAAATTAAAAGCTAGAAGTGACTAAGCTTAGCAAGGAAGGCTTGTTAAAACCCAAGATAGGCTAAAGGCTAGGCCTCTGGTACCAAGCAACCAAGTTTTGAATGCAAAGGAAAAGTTATTGAGAGAAATTAAAAGTGCTACTCCAGTGAACACACAAATGATAAGAAAGCAAAACAGCCTTATTGCTGATATAGAGAAAGTTTTAATGATCTGGATAGAAGATCAAACCAGCCACAACATTCCCTTAAGACAAAGCCTAATCCAGAACAAGGGGCTAACTTTCTTTAATCCTCTGAGGCCTGAAAGAGTGACAAAACTTGCAGAAGAAAAGTTGGAAGCTAGCGGAGATTGGTTCATGATGTTAAAGAAAGAAGCCATCTCCATAACATAAAAGTGCAAGGAGAAGAAGCAAGGGCTGATATAGAATCTACAGCAAGTTATCCAGGAGATCTAGCTATGATCATTGATGAAGGTGGTTACATTAAACACCAGATTTTCAATGTAGACAAAACAGCTTTCTATTAAAAGATGTCTTTTTTTTTTCTTTTTTATTTTTCTACTTTTTTTTGTTGTTTAAAAGATGATGTCTTATAGTACTTTAATAGCTAGAGAGGAGAAGTAAATGCCTGGCTTAAAAGCTTCAAAAGACAGGCTTATCTCTTGTTAGGGGCTAATGCAGCTGATGACTTTCAGTTGAAGCCGATGCTCATTTACCATTCTAATGATCCTAGAGCCCTAAGAATTAGGCTCAATCTACTCTTCTCATGCTCTATAAGAGAAACAATAAACCCTGGATGTAAACAGCACATCTGTTTACAGCATGGTTTACTGAATATTTTAAACTCATTGTTGAGCCCACTGCTCAGAAAAAAGAATCCTTTCAAAATATTACTGCTTATTGACAATGCACATAGTCATCCGAGAGCTCTGTTGGAGATGTGCAGGAGGTTAATGTTTGATGCCTGCTAATGCAGTATCCATTCTGCAGCCCATGGATCAAGGAGTAATATGAACTCTCAAGTCTCATTATTCAGGAAATACATTTTATAAGGCTGTAACCACCAAAAAAAGGGGTCTTCAAAAAGTTCATGGAAAATTCATATTATGAAAAACTATGTGCATGGATTTCAAAAACTTTTCACACCAAAATAAACTTATATTAACTTGTTATAATATGTTTGAACAGGATGTAGTTTGAGGCACTAAAAAGGATAAGACATCAGTTTGTAAGAGCCCATTTCAGACCAACATAAATTATGCTAAAATTGGCTGGGAACGGTGGCTCACGCCTGTAATCCCAGAACTTTGGGAGGCCGAGGCAGGTGGATCATGAGGTCAGGATATCAAGACCATCCTGGCCAACATGGTGAAACTCTGTCTCTACTAAAATATAAAAATTAGCCAGGCATTGTGGTGCGCACCTGTAGTCCCAGCTACTTGGGAGGCTGAGGCCGGGGAATCTTTTGAACCCGGGAGGCAGAGGTTGCAGTGAGCTGAGATCACACCACTGCACTCCAGCCTGGTGACAGAGTAAGACTCCCTCTAAAAAGACAAATGCTAAAATTGAAGCAAGAACAAACATCACATCAAATCTATGGGCCAGGAATGGTGGCTCATACTTGTAATCCCAGCACTTCAGAAGTCTGAAGCAGGCAGACCTTTTGAGCCCAGGAGTTCAAGACCAGCCTGGGAAACATGATGAAACTCTGCCTTTACAAAAGGCGCTACAAAACTTAGCCAAGCCTGGTTGCATGTACCTGTAGTCCCACCTCCTTGGGAGATTGAGATGTGAGGATTGCTTAAGCCTGGGAGGTCAAGGCTGCAGTGAGCCATGTTTATGCCACTGTACTCCAGCCTGGGTGACAGACTGAGATCCTGTTTCAAAAAACAAACAAAACAGGAATTTTTGGTGACACTTCAGTGGAAAAATGGTAAAATCATTGTCATTGGTGCTTTACAAAATGTTTATGAGGGCAATGCCCCAAAGAAATCAGCAGTTTACAAATATATAAATAATTTTAGGAAGGAATGATATGATATTGAAGATGAAGCCCACAGCTGCAGACCATCCACATCAATTTGTGAAGAAAAAAATTTTATTCACACCCCAGTTGAAGAGGACCAATGATTTAACAACAGAATAGCCAACACCATGGGCTGGGTGTGGTGGCTCATGCCTGTAATCCCAGCACTTTGGGAGGCCGAGGCGGGTGGATCACAAGGTCAAGAGTTTGAGACCAACCTGGCCAAGATGGGGAAAGCTTCTGTCTACTAAAAATATAAAAATTAGCTGAATGCAGTGATGGGTGCCTGTAATCCTAGGTACTCAGGAGGCTGAGGCAGGAGAATTGTTTGAACCCGGGAGGCAGAGGTTGCAGTAGCCAAGATTGCGCCACTGTACTCTAACCTGGGTGACAGAGCAAGACTCCATATCAGAAAAAAAAAAGAAAAAAAAGATAGCCAACACCATAGACATCTCAATGGATTCTGCCTCCATAATTGTGACTGAAAATTAAAATTGAGGCAACTTTCCCTTTCATGATGGGTACCAAAACTGTTGTGCCCTCATCCATTGCAGACAAGAGCAAAGTTTTCAATGGAAATTTTAAACAAGTGAGACAAAGATCCTGAAGCATTTCTTCTATTTCTGTAAGCATTTCTTATAACACTACATGAAACATGGCTTTACCAGTATGGTCCTGAAGACAAAACACAATCAAAGCAATGGCTACCAAGAGGTGGAAGTGGTCTAGTCAAAGCATGAGTGAACTGGTCAAGAGATGCTTAAGGTACTTTGCTTGTTGACTTTCTGGAGGGCCCAAAAATAGTAACATCTGCTAATTATGAGAATGTTTTGAGAAAGTTAACCAAAGCTTGAGCAGAAAAATCCCCAGGTGAGCTTTCACTGGCTAGTCCTTCTTCACCACAACAGTGCTCCTGCTTATGCTTCCAATCAAATCAGGGCAATTTTGCATGAGTTTTGATGGAAAATCATTAGGCGTCCACCTTATGGTCCTGGTTTGGCTCCTTATGACTTCTTTATGTTTCCTAATCTTAAAAAAAAAATCTTTAAAAGGCACCCACATTTCTTGAGTTAATAATTAGTAAAAAAGACTGAATTGACATGGTTAAATTTCCAGGTCTCCCAATTATTTAAGGATGGACTAAATTGCTGGTATCATTGCTTACAAAAGTATCTTGATTCTGGTCCTAGGTGCTTCGGGAACCGCGGCTTAGGGGCAGGCATGGCCAAGTCCAAGAACCACACCGCACACAACCAGTCCCAAAAATGGCACAGAATTGGTATCAAGAAACCCCAATCACAAACATATGAATCTCCTAAGGGGGTTGACCCCAAGTTCCTGAGGAACATGCACTTTGCCAAGAAGCACAACAAGAAGGGCCTAAAGAAGATGCAGGCCAACAACACCAAGGCTGTGAGTGCACGTGCTGAGGCCATCAAGGCCCTCGTAAAGCCCAAGGAGGTTAAACCCAAGATCCCAAAGGGTGTCAGCCACAAGCTCGATTGACTTGCCTACATTGCCCACCCCAAGCTTGGGAAGTGTGCTTGTACACGCATTGCCAAGGGGCTCAGGCTCTGCCGGCCAAAGGTCAAGGCCAAGGCCAAGGATCAAACCAAGGCCCAGGCTGCAGCTCCAGCTTCAGTTCCAGCTCAGGCTCCCATAGGTGCCCAGGCCCCTACAAAGACTTCAGAGTAGATATCTCTGTCTGACAACGTGAAGAGAGAAGGACTGGTGCGACCCCCCGGGGCTGCCACCTGCATGGGGCTGGGGTCTACTGTGCTATTTGTACAAATAAACCTGAGGCAGGAAAAAAAAAAAAAAGTATCTTGAAGTTGAAGTTGATGGAGTTTTTATGTTCAGAAATCATGTTTATATTTTTAATTTTTATCTTTTAATTCATTTTTTTCCACAAAGTTATATTTTTTTTTTTTTTTTTTTTTTGAGACAAGGTCTTACTCTGTTGCCCAGGCTGACATGCAGTGGTATGTACTGGCTCACTGCAGCTTTGACCTCCTGGGCTCAAGCAATCCTCCCACCTCAGTCTCCTGAGTAGCTGAGACCACAGGCACATGCCACCATGCCCAGTCAATTTTTAATTTTTTAGTAGAGACAGGGTTTCACTATGTTGCACAAGCTGGTCTCAAACTCCTGGGCTCAAGCAGTCCTCCTGCCATCAGCCTCCCAAATTGCTAGGATTACAGGTGTAGCCACCGAATCTGGCTAAGGAGTTACTTTTCATGGATGAGCAAACAAAGTAGTTTCATGAGATAGACTCTATTCCTGGTGACGATGCTGTGAACATTGTGGAAATGACATCAAAGGATTTAGAATAGTACATGAATTTATTTGATAAAGCAGCAACAGGGTTTGAGAAGACTGACTCCAATTTTAATTTAATTTAAAACATTTTAAATTTAAACATTTATCTATTTATTTAACAGATGGGGTCTCACTCTGTTGCCCAGGCTGGAGTACAGTGGCTTGATCATAGCTCACCACAGCCTCAATCTCCTGGGCTCTAGTAATCCTCCCACCTCAGTCTCCCAAGTAGCAGAGGCTGCAGGTGTGTGCTACCAGCTAATTTAAAATTTTTTATTGTTGGTACAGACAGGGTCTCTCTTTGTTGCCCAGGCTGGTCTGGATTTTCCAGCCGCAAGTGATCCTCCCACCTCAGTCTCCCAAGACATGTCTTTTTATGAGACATAGTCTCACTCTGTCAGCCAAGCTGGAGTGCAGTGGTGCAATCTCGGCTCACTGCAACTTCTACCTTCCAGGTTCAAGCTATTCTCCTGTCTCAACCTTCTGAGTAGCTGGGATTATGGGCGCCTGCCACACCTGGCTAATTTTTGTATTTTTAGTAGAGATGGGGTTTCATTATGTTGGTTAAGCTGGTCTCAAACTCCTGACTTTGTGATCCGCCCACCTCGGGCTCCCAAAGTGCTGGGATTACAGGAGTGAGCCACTGGGCCCAGCATTTTTTTTTTTTTTTTTTTTTTGGTAAGACAGGGTCTCACTGCTGTTGCCCAGGCAGAAGTGTAGAAGTGAGATCATGGCTCATTGCAAACTCCACCTAAGGCTCAAGTGATTCTCTTGCCTCATTTATTTATTTGTCAATTTTTTTTGTAGAGACTGGGTCTCACTATGTTGCCTAGTCTGGTCTCAAAGTCCTAGGCTTAAGCAGTCCACAGGCATGAGCCACAGCGCCTGCCTAACATAACTTTTATATGCAATTGGAAACCAAAAATGTGTGTGACTTGCTTTTCTGTAATATTCTCTCTCTCTCTTTTTTTTTTTTTGAGATGCAGTCTCGCTCTGTCACCAGGCTGGAGTGCATGGTGCAACCTTGGCTCACTGCAATCTCTGCCTCCTGGGCTCAAGCAATTCTCCTGCCTCAGCCTCCCAAGTAGCTGAGATTACAGGCACGTGCCACCACACCCGGCTAATTTTTGTATTTTTAGTAGAGACGGGGTTTCACCATGTTGGCCAGCATGGTCTCAATCTCCTGATCTCGTGATCCGCCCTCCTCGGCCTCCCAAAGTGCTGGGATTACAGGCATGAGCCACCGTGCCAGCCCTGTAATATTCTTTTTATAGTGGTGGTCCAGAATCCAACTCAAAATATCCCTGAGGTATGCATGTATTTTATTCTATTTTTTTGGTGACACTGTTAAGCAAATAAAAAGCAAGACACTGACTGGGTGAAAATATTTTCACAACAC
Source organism: Cheracebus regulus (assembly GCA_963574635.1). Lineage (NCBI taxonomy): Eukaryota > Metazoa > Chordata > Mammalia > Primates > Pitheciidae > Cheracebus > Cheracebus regulus. The sequence goes on from CAUYQU010104477.1 coordinate 9,730, forward strand.
ATATCTGAGAGATAACTTTTATCCAAAGCACCTAAATTTTTTTTTTTTTGCAATTCAATAAGATAAGCATATTGATTTTTAAATGGGCTAATTATTATTATTATTGTTATTTTCTGTGATGAAGTTTTGCTTTTGTTGCCTAGGCTGAAATGCAATGGCGTGGTCTAAGCTCACTGCAACTTCTGTCCCCTGGGTTCAAACGATTCTCCTGCTTCAGGCTCCCAAGAAGCTATAATAATAGGCACCCGCCACCGCACTTGGCAGATTTTTGAATTTTTGCTAGGGACGGCAAAGATTCACCATGTTTCACCATGTTGGCCAGGCTGGTCTTGAACTCCTGACCTCAGGTAATCCACCTGCCTCAGCCTCCCAAAGTGCTAGGATTACAGGTGTGAGCCACCCCGCCTGGCCAAGAAATGGACATTAAAATCACAATGAGATACCATTTTACACTCACTATAATTAAAAAGAGTGACAGTATCAAGTGCTGGCCATGCTGTGGAATATCTGGAGCCCACATATATTGCTGTTGGGAATGTGAAACAAATATTATGATCACATTGGGTAAAAGTTGGGCAGTTTCTTTGGGAAATATGGAAGTAGATTTCAAGAACTGGCCACTTCGGCTGAGAGCAGTTGCTCATGCCTATAATTCTAGTCGTTTGGGAAGGCCAGCGGAGAGGATCTTTCTTTTTTTTTTTTTTTCTTTTTGAGACACAGTCGTGCAGTGTCGCCCAGGCTGGAATGCAATGGCATCATCTCGGCTCACTGCAACCTCTGCCTCCCGGGTTCAGGTGATTCTCCTGCCTCAGCCTCCCTCAGCTTCCCGAGTAGCTGGGATTACAGGCACACACCACCACACCCAGCTAATTTTTTGTATTTTTAGTAGAGACAGGGTTTCACTATGTTGGCCAGACTGGCCTGGAACTGCTGACCTCCTGATCCACCCACCTTGGCCTCCCAAAGTGCTGGGATTACAGGCTTGAGCCACCGTACCCGGCCTGAGAGGATCTCTTTAGAACAGGAGTTCCAGACCAGCCTGTGGAATATAGTGAGACCTTATCGCTACAGTTTTTTTCTTTTTTAATTAGCCAAGTGTGGTGGCAAGTGCCTGTAGTCCTAGCTACTTGGGAGGCTGAGGCAGATCCCTTGAGCCCAAGAGTTGAGGTTGCAGTGAATGTGATCACACCACTGCACTTCAGCTCTGGGTGACAGGGTGAGACCTCTATCTCAAAAAAAAAAAAAAAAAAAAAAAAAAACAAAGAGCTAGCCATTCAATTTGTTCTGTCCAGAAAGGAAAAGAATGGCTTCTAAGCCTAACACTTCGACAGAGAAGTGAGAGTTAAAAAGCAAGCCACACGGGTCTGACGAATGGGTCCGAAAGAGATTCAGAGGGCAAGAGAAGAAGAGGGGATGAAGGAGACAGGAAAAGGTGAGTAGGGCAAAGGTCATTTGGTGTGAACCTGGCTGCCCAGCTTTTTGTGCACCCGAGGCAGCCTGGGAGCCCTGTCGCCCCTCGCGCATCTACGGGCCTGGCAGCCGGGGACGCGGAGCGGACGGGGAAAAGAGGGGTGCGCACCCCGCGGCTGTGGGCACCCCACAGGGGTCCCTAGGAAGGAGGCGCACTCTGCCCAGCTCTTGCCTCCGGGAGCAGGAAGAGGGTGGGTGGAACTGAGCTCAGGGCCTCCCAGCAGCCCTGGCTGCCCCCCGGCTGTCAGCAGCGCCCGCCCGCTGTCACTCATCTCCAGTAGCAGGAAAAAACAGAGGTTTTGATATGAAACTGGGGATGCAAGGAAGCGCTTATAAATCATGCAAATAGTCTTTTAGCACCATTGGAAAGTCTCAACAATGCGGGTGAAAATCAGATTGACTCTGTCCACTTTGAAAAAAATGAACAGCCCTAAAGACCAGTTTCACTTGGCCATTATATTTTACCATCAGTATAGGCACTGTAAGCACTGCCAGCTAGTTTGGAAGTAGGACTGGTGTGATTATCTGAAATTGATGTTAAATGGGTAAAGCCAAGGAAAAGATCCCTGGGCTTCAGCCCAGGAGTTGAAAACCAACCTGGACAACGTAATGTGACCCCCATCTCTACCCAAAACAAAAAATAATTGCTGGGCATGTGGTCCCAGCTACTTGGGAGACTGAGGTGGGAGGATTGCTTGAGTTTGGGAGGTGGAGGCTGCAGTGAGCTGTTATAGCACCACTGACCTTCAGCCTTGGTGACAGAGGGGAGACCCTGTTGCAGGAAAAAAGAAAAGAAAGAAAAATAAAAGGAAAGGAAAGAAAGAAAATAAAAAGACAAGTGAAAAGAGAAAACAAAAGAAAAATCCCTCTTTGGGATTTAGGCTACATTTAGGAAATGAGGATTAATTGAAAAAGCTAATATTCTGATCTTTATCAAACAGAAATTGCTTTTCTAAGTCTATATCGTGCCAGAAAGGTATTAATGTGTATTTTAAAAAGTGATCTAAATAAACTGTTATATTCTGTTTCATGAAACATCAAAACTATTTGTGTGGCTTTACTTTAGAATTGATGCATTGCAGTTGTTTAGGAAATCAGGCATACCTTAGATATGATATTTGTTAACCAGAAATATCTAATATTCTGAACACATTGGAAATTGTTTCCTATGGCTGAGCATACAATTTTATGTTATTATTGCTGTATTGCTGTCATGGCTCTGACTCGTAGAATCTTTCTTATCTGCAGCTTTGATTTGGTTGTGCCAAGTCTGTTCAAAGGCTAAGTAGAACTCATGTGTCTAGATGGATGAGTCAAAGAAAATTTCTAGCCTGTTTATTAGTGCCACGGGTTTATAAGCAACATTACAGGCATTCCATTTCATCACAGCTTTTCAATCTGCTGTACAAACATAAGACTCAGTTACTGTTAACCTTTACTCTTTTTGTCAATGCGAAGTCTGCTGCTTCTGTATACAGGCTCAAGTAATTCCCATTATGCCATGCCCTGTGTGCACCTTCTGGAAGTTACCTGATCTGGAAGTTAGCCCAAGGACATCTAAGATCTGGGATATTTCCAAATCTGGTTGTGGAAGGGCCTGGAAATCTACAACCACAACTAGGTAGAGGACACCTGTTTTGGGAGGGGTTATAAAATATGAAGCAAAACGAGGAAAAGGGAGTTGTGATCACGGTTCCAAGGGCTCCACCCCCATCTTGGAGTTAGGGGGCACTCAGGTCTCTGTTTCGTGACCCGTGGCCCTACCCCTCCAAGACCCAGGTCTTTAGTAACCCAGGCGTGAGATTTCAAACCCCATCCCCCAATGCCAAACTCCCTTGTCCCAGCTGGGAGGCCTCCAGGGCATTTCTGAACATGGCCATCTCCAGTTCGCAGAAATCTGTGTGTTGTTGCAAATAGAGGATGACAAGAGATCACAGCCTACGAATGCGAGCAGCGTCAAGTCAGCAACAATCTTCCAGTTATAGAGAAGTCGGAGACGTCTGATTATCTCCTTTCTTTTCCACCTCTACTAAGAGACATCTTCTCACCTTCCTGCCCTACACGCTAAGAGGGGCTAACTATTCAGAAAGACTTCGTGCCCTCTTTCTTTTCCATTTCTCGACTTACAAACTCCTACTGAAAGATAAGGAAGGAGACCACAGAACAAGATACAAAGAAGTTTCTTAAAACACCTTCTTTTCTAGGTTCTCAAGGCGTCCCCTTTAAGGAACCAGGCCCACCTCTTTCCCATTCACCTACTGGCTTTTCTTCCTGTCCGTCATTCTACCTTTAAGAATATTTCCTGTTCCTTCAACCCAACTTGCACACCTCCGCCCCCCGGCCCTCCTCATTGGGCCGCCCGAGTCCCGTTCACTCCTTGGTTTTCTCTCCGCCTCCTCCCGCCCTCTAGCGTAGCGCAAGAGCATTCTGTCTTCTTATTGGCTACTATGGCAGCGTTCCGCAGCCTGATTGGCGGGTTGAGTGACAGAGGCGGGCGCGCGACGCGCCCAGGGTAGGCTGTTCGCTTGCTGAGCGGCGGCCGCGGGAGGGGCGGGGAGGGGCGGGGGGGAGGGGGGCTGGGAAAGTTGAGGCCGCGCTGCCGCCGGGTCTCCGGCCTTGAGGGCTTGGGCTCGCAGCGGCGGCGGTGGCCGCAAAAAGAGGCGGCGGGGGCGGGGGGAGAGGAGGGCCTGGGCCCGCGCTCCCCCAGCCCCGGAGGAGCAAGCGGCGGCTGCGGACGGAGAGATTCGCCCAGACGGTCAGACACTCCTGCCTTCTCCTCCTGGGATCATGACCCAGGCGGGGGTCGCTGCCGTCGCCGCCGCCACCGCGGCCAAGACCGCGCAGCCGGCGGGTAAGTGACTGCGGGAGGGGGCCGCTGACAGCCGGGGCGGGGGGCGGGGGCCGGGGCTGCGGGGGCGGCTCCGGGGGGCGGCCCCGGGCTCAGCTCCACCCACCCCCTTCCTGCTCCCGGAGGCCAGGGCTGCGCTAAGCGCGCCTCCTTCCTGGGGACCCCCGCGTGCAGCACCTGGTTGGGTACCAGTGCCCACGGTGTGCGCACCCCTCTTCTCCCCGGCTGCCCCGCGTCCCCGGGCTGCCAGGCCCGTGGGGAGCTCGCCCTGCGCCCCAGCTCCTAGATTCATGGGGGGCGAGAGGGGCCCCACGCTGCCCTAGGTGCATAAAGAGCTGGGCAGCCAGGTTCACCCCAGTTGGCCTTTGCCCGCCTGCTTCACCTTCTCCGGTCTCCTTCATCCGCCTTCTTTCCTTGCTCTCTGAATTTCTTTCGGACCCATTCGTCAGACTCACTAATGTGCCTTTTTTTTCACTCTCACTCCTCTGTCGAAGTGTTAGGCTTCTGTTTTCGTTTTAGAAGCCATTCTTTTGCTTTCTGAATAGAAGCAGCGCAAGTGAATGACCGACTCTTGAAATCTACTTTCATATATCCGGATGAAATATAAAATTCCTGGCTCTTGTTCATATTTACAATTTTGATATTTGAATTCACCCCACTCACTCTTGAAGCCTCTCCTCCCAGCCCTCCCCATTACATTGGGATATGGTCCTTTGCGTTTATTAACTTTATCTGGAAATAAGAGACTGCATAAACCAAGGTGCAGAATTTCAACTTCTGTTCTCGTAACATTTTTACCATCAAATAGATATAGTAACCTAACACCACACAAAACAAGGCAGTCGTGGCCAACTTTGTAGGTAAAGACATTTCCTTACCTATAAATAATGTACAGATTTCTTGAATAAATCTTACGGTGAGTTACATGGATCCTGAAGCATATTCCCACGTTTGCTCTTTTGTAAAGAAAACCAAACAGACAGACCTACTCTTCGAAGGATCAACAGGCTCTCCTACTCTCCATTCACCTTGATGACTTTTTTCTCCCAGATGGGACTTTTGTTTAACATAGTACAGAGTTGCTGTTTGGGATACATATATTGTTTCTCTTTAAGTACTCAGAAAGTATTTGTTGCAAAATAAGTGAAATACATTGTAATTGCACTTCTGAAAGCAGAAGTAGTATAATGTATCCATGCAAGAATGAATACTTAAATGTTAACCTTTTGCTTTAGTCTAATCCAAGCTTGTCCAACCACCATCCCAGGACGGCTTTTAATGTGGCCCAAGACAACAAGACAAATTCATAAACTTTTTATTTTTTGAGACAGCGTCCCACTGTCGCCCAGGCTGGAGTGCAGTGGTGTAATCTCAGCTCACTGCAACCTCTGCCTCCCGGGTTCAAGCAATTTTCCTGCATCAGCCTCCTGATTAGCTGAGATTACAGGCGTACGCCACTAGCCCAGCTAATTTTTGTGTTTTTCAGTAGAGACAGGGTTTCTCCATATTGACCAAGCTGGTCTCACACTCCTGACTTCAGGTGATCTGCCTGCCTCCGCCTCCCAAAGTGCTGGGATTACAGGCATGAGCCACCGCGCCCAGCCTCAAATTTGTAAACTTTGTTAAAACTTTGATTTTTTTGTTTGTGTTTTTTTTTTTTTTTTTTTTTTTTTTTTGCTCATCAGCTATCGTTAGTGTTAGTGTATTTTATGTGTGGCCCAAGACAATTCTTCTTCCAGTGTGGCCCAGGGAAGCCAAAAGATTGGACTCCCCTGGTCTAAGCTAAAAGACTTAGGTGTACATAGGTAATGGGTTCTCTCTGTATTTAGGAGTTTTGTGAAATCCACATGCAGCCTAGAACATTCCCTAATATAAAAGCAGTGCATTGCAGGGATGTAAGAGCAGCTTAGAAATGAAGTACTTATTTTTTAGGTTAGTCGTCTGTGGAACATCATGGAAGTACAATTCTAAAGCTGTAGACTACACTCAATGAACTAGTCATGTATGAGAAATTGATGGGTACTTTTCCTATTTTCAGAGCTTAGCCTTGTCAAGAAGGGAAAAGAAACACTAAGAAAACTGAGAATTTTTAACTCAGGTTAGAAGATAAGCTTCAACAGGTAATCAGCTCACGTTTGTTGCCTATAAACAGGGTCTTAACTCAAGCTTGAGTCTTAATCATACGTGTCATGCTTTACCTCTCTATTCTCTAGCCCAGTAGTTCTCATCTAGACTGTACATGAGCATCACCTTGTGTGTCTTTAAGTTTTAATGCCCAGGCCACTTCCCCCAGAAATTCTCTTACTTTTGATCTGGAGTAAAGCTCTACCATGGGCATATTTTTTAAAGCTCTACAGGTGATTCTATTCAGTAGTCCTGGTTGAGAACTCCCTTGAGAGTAGGACAACGTCCAAAAACTAATCTTGTGTTCTGGGCTTTTCTAAATCAGGCTTCACTCATGTGTCTAACTTTCCCCTCAGTGCTTTTGTTAAAAACGTTGGCCTTTCTCAGGATATAGACACCTTTCCCCTGTTCTTCCATCCTGCCAACAATAGTTCTAATTACACTTTTATGAAGGTTTTCTGGATAGCTTACTCTAGTTTTTATCGATCAACTCCCTTTGAACTTTTATGCTACATGTCGTTTAAAAGACTCCCTTTATGCTTACAGTATGTGGCAGTTTAAATTCTATGTGTATGTGTTTCATTGCTCTCAAATATAATGATAAGGAATATTTTATTTTTCATCTCTTCTACAGGAGTTTTCTTTAAGTTGGATTGGTTTGATTTGGAACCCTTCTGACTCTTCCTGCAACCATAGTTTTAGGTTTGATTTCATCTTAGATATGTTAGCAGCTTCCTCATACCTTAACTAGCTTTGAATTCAGGTTATAGACATCAGGATTTTTTTCATATCTTGTCTTTGTTTTGTTAGTAGGTTATTTATCTTCTGTGGCCTCATAACAATTTGTACTTATTTCTATGTTAGCACTTAGCACATTGCCATAAGTGTGTGTTTATATGCCTTCCCCACCATATAACCAGAGCCTCCATGTTGAGCAACTCCGGGGGGTACCATTCATGTATTCTTGAATACCATTGCAGCATGGCAGAAGTAGAACTCCACCAACATAGGAACTGTGTTCTTTTTATCTTTGTATTCTTAGGACCTAACGTTGCATTTGTGATTACGAGGTAGTTAATAAATGTTCTTGAATGAGTAAATGACTGCCATTTTATATATTATAAAAAGATAGCCATATACATCTTGAACATAAGTTGATTTGGCATTAATTGATTTTGCTATTAAGTATTTTTATGTCCTGTATTCCTATTATGGATTTGTTAAAGGTTAGTAGAATCTCAGTGATTGTAGTTGTGACAGACCCTTTAAATATGTAATCTTCCTTCTAATATGCACAGACATCTATGTGTCTTGAGTTTTTTAATCTGTGCTGTAAAGGTGTACACTTATTGTTCATAAAATATTTGTGGAACTCTTGCTAAGAGAAAAGTGGTTAACTGTCCAATTGGATAATTTTTCTTTTTCTCATTAAAATTTCCATATGGGCACAATTGTACTACTTCAGAAGGCCAGATCTTTTAATTAGATCAGTAGGGCATGATAAGTTGTTTCTATTAGTGTGCTAATACTGTGTTTTTAATTCAGTTCACCAAGTATTTATTATTTATCATGTGCCTAACACTTTTAGGTGCTAAAGAGAAAACGGAAATAGTAAATGGTGGACTCAGCTTATAAGAACTTTTTAGATTTATTGGAGGATTGTTTAAGGAACTCAATGGAGTATTCATTAGATGCTAAATTAAACATAAGTAGGTAAAATCTATGATGTAATGATTAATACAAAAAAAAAAGGAAGGACTAGATATTCTTTCAACAGACATTTATTACCCAATTACTGAGGCCTAATTGTTGAGGGTACAAACATGGAAAAAATTTTTTCATGTTTGTATTCTCAGTAATATGAATAATATGATTTTTTAAATATTTGTATTCTCAATAATTAGCCCTCAGTAGTGGAGTAGTAAGTTTCTACCATTTAGAAGCTTATAACCTAGTGGGGAAAACTAGTAAGTACATAGATTGTATTTCATGTTAAGACATTGTGGAGTATTAGGATGTTTGGGAGTATTAAGAAGGGTATTTAGTCTAACCTCTAAGGCACGGGTCCCCAAGTGGCCTGTGAGGAACCAGGCTGCACAGCAGGAGGTGAGCTACCCTCCTGTCAGATCAGCAGCAGGATTAGATTTTCATAGGAGTGGGAGCCCTGTTGTGAACCACACATGTGAGGGATCCAGGTTGCGTGCTCCTTATGAGAATCTAATGCCTAAGCTAGATGGAACAGTTTCATTCCCAAACCATCCACTCTACTTGCTGTCCATGGAAAATTGTCTTCGACGAAACCAGTCCCTGGTGCCAAAAAGGTTGGGGATCGCTGCTCTAGGGATCAGAGGAAGCTTAAAGACAATAATGAAGATTCTCAGGAATTCCTTAAATAGCAGAAATCAAAGTGAAGGCAATAGGGAGAAGAAATTTGTGGTGTCACCACTATCTACTTCTGTGTCATTTGAGGGACCAACTTCTCTTTGGTTATAAATAATAGAAATTGAATTTGGCTAACTTAAGCAGGCAGTGGATACTGGATAAACTCACAGAAAGAAAGGAAGATAGAATAATGAAGCCTTGGGAAGGCCAGGAGAACAAGAGCACACAGGATCACAAGGATCCACGGGGCTGATTCAGTCTCAGCAAGCTTTCCTCCTTGTGCAGCGAGTCCTATTAGTTAGGCCCACGCCTGCCCCAGAGGTGAGCCCATGTTTGATGGTCCATCTGATTTCAGGAATGAGACAGAGAAGATCTCCAAAGGAAAGGCAGGATATTATTATCAGAAGGCGAAAACAGCAGAGATTTCTTGCAATGTTCATTAGATTTGGCAGTGTGGAAGTCTTTTGGTGAGCTTGGTATAAGCAGTTTTAGGAATAAAAGTCAGGTAACAGCTGGGTGAAGAGTGAATGGGAAGTGAGGTAAAGAGGGCAGTAAGTGTAAATGACTTGTTCAAGAACACTGATGGTTGCGAGGAACAATGGGGACACCTGTAGGGAGTTGCAAGATCAGGAGAAAAATCATTTTAGGTGTTTACATGGAAAAAATTGAATAAGGATTTATTTTTACTGAGATGGGATCTCTCTCTGTCACCCAGGCTGGAGAGCAGTGGTGCGATTTCAGATCACTGCAACCTCTGCCTCCTGGGCTCAAGCCATCCTCCTACCTCAGCCTCCTGAATAGCTAGGATTACAGGTTTGCAGCACCACACCTGGCTAATTTTTTGTATTTCTGGTAGAGATGGAGTTTTGCCTTGTTTCCCAGACTGGTCTCAAATTCCTGAGCTCAAGTCCTCCACCTGCCTTGGCCTCCTAAGTGCTGGGATTACAGGTGTGAGCCACTATGCCCGGCCCTGAATAAGGGTATTTTTAATGGACAAGCACTAAGAGGGAAGGAGGGATTAATAATATATGAGAGTAAAGAGATGTTATGTGGGAAGTTTACTAAGTATTGAGAGTGATAGAGTCTAGTGTGTAGGTAGAGGGTTTAGTTTTGCTAGAAATATTAGGGAACATTTTATAGAGGACAGACTCGCGTTGAACTTTAAAGGAATGGTAGGATTTGGATAAACAGAGCAAAGTGGAAAGGTCATTTCAGTGGGAAAATAGCATGGATTTAGCACAAAGTGAACTAGCTGATAAGGAGCACAGGGATAAACCTACTTGAATTGAAGAAGAGGGAGGGGTAGATGGCATGATAAGCTAGAAAACCCTATTTTTATATGTGTTGTACTAGGTGGAATTGGGTAGGTGAGACCGGCTAGTGAAGAAGGTAGTCATGAATACCAAAACCTGGAGTTTGGATGTAATGCAGTAGATGGTGGGAAATAGTACTGTAGATTCTGAAGCAAGAAAGGACACAGTAAATATGGTGACTTGAAAAGACTGTTGAGGCGTTGAGGTATAAAATCCATCAAATGGGAGAAAGGCTGAGGGCAAAAAGACTCCTTAAGGCCAGACATGTGTAAAATGGGACCTAATCTAAGGTGGTCATAACAAAGGGGAAGAGATGAGCATTATGAAAGAGTTGATAGGATTTGGTGAGAAGATAATGAAGATTATTTTTGGATCTAGAGCCAGGTTAAACTTTTGATGTCATTGATAAGATGGAGAACTTGAAAATAGATCTCTTAAGAGAGAGGAGAATTTAACATTTTCCAAACAGACTGGTTAATTTGTTTGAAATATAGTGTTCTGAAGAGAGCTTTGCCTATCCAAAGATTTGGGACAAAGTCAGAGTTGAAAGGTAGCTTTCTTACAAAAACATAAAGGCTTTTGCATAGAAACAGTTTGAACCTTTGTAGGGAAAAAGCAAAACTGAAAAAGAGGAGTGTTGGGCTTTGGAACTCAAAGGAGAAAGATAAGCATTCATGTTAGAGAAAGAGGATGCATAATTGGAGAGGAGAAAGACAACCTAGGAGAGAGAATTTCAACAAAGGGAGAGATCAGCAGCCTCAAATCCTGCCAAGAGGAAAATGTCAGGTGCAAAATGGCACCTGACCTCAGCTTTGGTTGGCTAGACCTGTCAGAAGGTTTAGGAGAGATTGACCAAGATGGAGAGGTGAGACGTTTCATAGGAACATGGGGAGAGAAATGGAGTTGTAGGCAGGAAAGGCAGTAAATTCTTGTTTAATGTGAGGAAAATCCTTGCATTTTGGAAGGAGAGATGGAAGAGAGAAAATAAAGTGCTAGAAAGGAAAGAATCAAATATAGGATCCTTTTTCTCAGATTAAAGAATTTAGGAAGTCCTAGAGGCCTGAAAGGATAAATTTATAGATTTACAGGATTCTGTTAGGGTAAATGTAGAAACCAGTTAAGGAACTTGGACCAGATGACTTCTGTCTTTTCAGTCAATTAAGGGGGAAATGGAAGAAAGGCAACTAACATGTATTGAGCACCTGCTGTGTACCAGGCAATTTGCCAGATCCATAAAATGTGTCATCATGTAAACTCGTAAGAGTCCTCTGAGGAGTTGGTGAGACTCACCCAATTTTAAATGTGAGGATGCCGAGACTCTGAAGGGTACTTGCTTCAAAACCAAATAGCCAGTACCTGCCAGCTTTGAGATGTGGTCCTAAGTCTGACATCAAAGGCTATTCCTATTCACTATACCGTCTCATTCATTGATTTAAGGTGAAGGGTCCACGGGGGCTTGAGAGCATTTGTGTTAATGACCACAGTGGCTGTGCTTTAGAATCATTTCAGGAGTTTTGAAAAATTCTTGCACCCCACCTCGGTCACCCATTCCTTCATTCAACAAATACTTGCTGATTACTCACCATATGCCTAGCATGATTCTAGGCACTTAGAGTACATCAGTGAATGAAATGCACTCAAACACTTGCCCTCAAGAACACTACATCCTATATACTGAACCAATCTCTGGAAATTAATTCTGATGATTCTGATGAGTAGTTAGTTTTCAGAACCTCTGCTCTAGGAGTAATTGATGGGAGACAGACTAGGATTGCTGAGTGTGAATTCAAAATGGGCCTTCTCTGCACAGATGGCACTCAGGACCACTCAGTAACAGAGGAGAAAACATTACTGGTAGGTGATCGTATATCAAGGGACTAGCATAAGACTAAGGAGTTAAACTTTGAATTAGCTGACCCTGGAGTCAGTTTTACAGTTGTACTACAAAGGAAGGTTATTCATGATTATAATAATATTTTACATGTGTATAGATTTAGCTATACTAGTTTCAGAAGACCATTGTTCATTCAATAAGCATTTGAGTAACACATTGTGCACATATTGTGCTAAGCCCTTGGGATAAAAGGACAAAGTTGTTCCTGCCTTAAAGGACCTTGGATGTGTGTGATGTCAGTTGATCCTTAAAAGAACCATGAGAAGTAGAGTTAGCATTCTGGAACCATTTTATATGGATATTAGGATTGAGCAAATTAGTAAAAGTAATTGCAGACATTGAGAACCAGATTTCTCACTGTCAGAAAGATATTACAAATAAGCAGGGAGGCAGACTATACTGAGCCCTGTGGTGCTAGATTAGAACCAGAGATATAGGATAAACTCATGCTTATTTTAATATAAATACAGATAGATACAGAAGCAAATGTAGGTCTATGTCTATACGTGGGTTAATAGACGTAAATTTATTTAATAGTTCTGTCTGCTGAGAAGGCCCGGAAGTAGTGACACCCCAGTAGCAATGAGAACAGGCAGCACCTAGATCTTGGTTTCTAAATTCCATTCTGTAATGAAAAGAACAAAAATTTATTGGAGGGAAAGCTGATTCTAAGATTGGGGCAGAGAAAACACAAGATGTGTCTGGAGTATCTTGTAGTACCAAAAAGTAAGGAAGTACTAGAAAGGGTGTGTGTGTATCTGTGTGTGTGTGTGTGTGTGTGTATGTGTGTGTGTATGTGTGTGTCTATGTATGTAAAGGGCATAAGAGCTAATTCAAAAGAGCACCCAATGGCCAACATGTTCATAATTTAAACAGCATATTAACTCTAGCATTGAATTGTGATCTGAAGAATAAAATAAATCTCCATGAATTCATGATAAATAAATTATTGAATAAATAGGGGAGAAGTGACAAATTTTCCTTGCAGAATAATTCTGAATACATAAATAATCCTTTTTCCAAGAGGTAGAGATTAATTTTCCTCACTTTGAGTGTGGGCTAGACAGTATTCACTTCCTTTTTTTTTTCCCCCCCTTTTTTGAGGTGGAGTACGCTCTTGTTGCCGAGGCTGGAATGCAATGGCATGATCTTGGCTCCGCCTCCTGGGTTCAAATGATTCTCCTGCCTCAGCCTCCCAAGTAGCTGGGATTACAGGCATGTGCCATCATGCCTGTCTAATTTTGTCTTTTTAGTAGAGACAGGGTTTCACCATGTTGGTCAGGCTTGTCTTGAACTCCCAACCTCAGGTGGTCCGCCCAGCTTGGCCTCCCAAACTGCTGGGATTATAGGCATGAGCTACCGCACCTGGCAGTATTCACTTCCAAAAAATAAAGGACAAAAAGGAGAAAATAGTAATATAGCAATAGATACTTGAATAGTATTAACAGGAAATTTAAGGAGGAAAAGAGTACTTCTTTTCACAATTTAACTCCTTCAATATGGTCTGAGTAGATAAATACAAGCATATTTCATTTATATAATGAAAAAATCCAGTTAAGTAACAAATAAAAAGAATAAGAAAGTAGGAAAATGAGAATTACTGTAATTGTTGTTGGAAAGCTGGGAAAGTTGTCATGCACAGATCACAAACACTGAGGAGGGGATGAGGCAGAGCAAGAGGGCTGAATAGAACCCTCCAGCTGTTGCCCCCATGCTGCAGAACAACTATTCACATAAGAAAGCACCTTCAGCTACACTTACGTATGTTTTTGTTTAACTTGTGGACAACGACTTATGGATTGGTGCAATAAATAAATCCTCTTTTGTAACCCAGAATTCATTGTTCAGTGTGAGTTTTGATACATATAAGAAGGAATATTATGATACCTGAGACAGTTAACTTATGGGAGTATTGATAGCCATAAAGGCTGCTTCCAAGGCAGGCACAGTGGCTCAAGCTTGCAATCCCCACACTAAGGTGGGACTCTTGAGAACATGATGTCTGGAGTTAAAGGTATTGGCATATTTCCAGACATCTGTACTATTATTGAGTATGATCGCTTAGGAATGAATATGATTTCAACTCAATCATGTTAGGAGAGGGTGTCAAATTGAGAACCAGGCAGATCCACCACCTATAGTAAAAAGGACCCTAAAGTAAATTGGTTGAATAAATGAGATCCCAAAGATTCTTGGTGAATTTTGAAGTCTTCATCAGTATATCCATATTAAAAGGAGATGACAGAAGCCAAAATAAAAGAATTATGAGTTGACAGGACAACTGGATTAAAATAAGCATCAGTTTCATTAAAAAGGGCTAACTTCACTCTAGCTCTTATGGGATCTAAAGTGACCTTGATGGTCAGCAGAAGAAATCACAACATGGAATTCCTTGAATAAAAATTTATTGACTTAAAAAAAGAAGAAAAAAAAAAAGAAAGCACTTTCATAAAAAACAAATATCAGGTGGCCAGGCACAGTGGCTTACACCTGTAATCCTGGCATGTTGGGAGGTTGAGGTGGAAGATTGTTTGAGGCCAGGAGTTTGAGACCCATTTGCTCAACATGGTGAGATCCTGTCTCTACAAAGAAAAGAAAATCAGGTGAGTGATCACAGCACCTAGTTTTAGCATCATATCAAGGAAGGAGACACTGAAAAGGGAAAGACAGCCTTGAATTGCCTTCACCACCCTTACCCTCTCCCCCAGCCATGCAGCATGGTATGGAGAGAGAATCTCTGTGCTTGGGGGAGAGAGAGCAAAGTGATTGTGCAACTTTGCATTGAAATTCAGTGCTGCTCTGTCACAGTGGAAAGCAACACAGGGCAGGATTCAGCCGATGCCCACAGAAGGAGCTTTTAGACCAGCCCTTGCCAGAGGGGAATCTTCCATCCCATCAGTTGGAACATGAGTTCTGGTTAGCCCACCAGTGAGGGCTAAAGTGCTCTGAAGTTTTAAATGAACTTGAAAGTCTGTCTAGGCCACAAGGACTGCAATTCCTATGTAAGTCCTAGTGCTGTACTGGGCTTGGAGCCAGTGGACTTGGGGTATACATGACCTAGTGAAATATCAGCTGGGGTGACCAAAGGAGTGCTTGCATCACCACTCCTCCAACTCTAGACATCACAGCTCCAGGAGAAGAGGGAAAAGTAAAGAGGACTTTGTCTTGCAACTTGGATGCCAGCTCAGCCACAGTAAAATAAAGCTCACATTCTAGACTATAGCTCCTGGATAACATTTCTAGACTGACCCTGGGCCAGAAGGGAACCCACTGCCCTAAAGAGAAGGACACACTCCTGGCAGAATTCACCACCTGCTGACTAAAGAGCCCTTGGGTTTTGAAGAAACAGCAGTAGCCAGGCAGTAGTTGCTATGGGCCTTGGGCAAGACCCAAAACTGCTCACTTCAGGTGTGACCCAGCACAATTCTTATCTGTGGTGGCCATCAGGAGAAACTCTTGCTTGAGAAAAGGAGAGGGAAGAATAAAGAGGACTTTGTTTTATAACTCAGGTACCAGCTCAGCCACAATAAAACAAAGCACCAAGCAGACCCCTAAAGTTTCCAGTACCAGGATTTGGCTCCTGGAATGCATTTCTAGACCTCCCACTAGGCCAGAATGGAACCTACTACCCTGAAGGGAGAGACCCAGTCCTCGCGGGATTCATCATCTGCTGACTAAAGAGCCCTTGGGTTTGAATAAACATCAGTGATAGCCAGGAGACCGTTGCCACAGGCCTTGGACAAAACCTAGTACTGTGCTGGCTTCAGGTGTGACCCAGAAGTCTCAGTGGTTTTATCTGCAGGAGCATTGCATGACTCCACCCCCAACTCCAGACAGCTCAGCATGAAGAAAGAGACTCCATTTGCTTGGGGGAAAATAAGGGAAGAGAACCAGAGACTCTGCTTGATACATCTTACTCAAGACCACTAAAGTTGTACCTCTGCAAAAGTCAGAATTACTGGGCTCAGGAGTGCCCCTTAATGCACATATGGCTGCAGTGACCAAAGACTTAGATTACAACACTTAATTCCTGTTGAATACTTAGAAAGCCTTCTCAAGAAGGATGGGTACAAACAAGCCCGGACAAAAAAGACTGGAATAAATACCTAACTTTTCAGTGCACAG
>CAUYQU010104478.1:0-70954 GCA_963574635.1 Cheracebus regulus
AGAGGAAGAGATTTTAGAAAAAGAGAGAAAAGGAGAAAGAAAGAAACTGCAAAAGAAAGAAAAAAATGAAAGAGAAAGAAAGAGGAAGAGATTTTAGAAAAAGAGAGAAAAGGAGAAAGAAAGACACAGCAAAAGAAAGAAGACAGTTGCTATGTTCACACTATTGCTTTGAGACCAAGGACTTCAGCTAGGAAAAGTCACACTCACCCATCCATGGGGAGTGCCACATAAGCCAAAATGTATGTCCATGAGAATTTCCACATGTGAGTTTGATGGCTATGATACTTTATTTCAACATTTACCAGTGTTGTCATTTACAATGCTTTTTTATGTCCTGTAACAATGTCACTCAAGCATTCATAAGTCAGGTTGTCAACATCAGGCTAAAAAACACATCCTCAGCCTGGTGTGGTGGCTCATGCCGGTAATCCCAGCACTTTGGGAGGCTGAGGCAGGTGGTTCACGAGGTCAGGAGATCGAGACCAGCCTGGCCAATATAGTAAAACCCTATCTCTACTAAAAATACAAAATTAGCCATGCGTGGTGGCACGTGCCTGTAATCCCAGTTACTCAGGAGGCTGAGGCAGGAGAATCGCTTGAACCCGGGAGGCGGAGGTTGCAGTGAGCCGAGATCGCACCACTGCACTCCAGCCTGGGCAACAGAGCAAGACTTCATTTCAAAAAAAAAAAAAAAAACAAACCAAAAAACCTCCATATCAATGACTTAGCAGTGTAAGTTAGAGGTGTGTTGCACAGTTGGTCTAGGAGATACACTCAGCAGAGGTGCCTGCACATGTGTACCAAGAGACAGGAACCAGAGAGCTCATAACGGGATTGTTTGTCACAGCCAAACATTGGACTTAGCCGAATGGATAACTAAATTACGGTACCCACAACAGAGCACCATGCAGTAACACAGGCAAACGGACTCAAGATGCATGCCTGAAGGGTATGGATGGATGAATGGTACAGAAACAACTTTGAGCCAAAGAAGCTGGGCCCACATCTAATACATCCTGTAGGACTTGGGTGCAAGAACCAGGACACACTCAAACTCAAGTGTGAGAATGCATGTTTAGGTAGTGAATGATGAAGAAAAGCAAATAAGCGATTCCTAATAAAAGTCAGAGTGGAGGGGCTGGGCATGATGGCTCACGCCTGTAATCCCCGCACTTTGGGAGGCTGAGGCAGGTGGATCATTTGAGGTCAGGAATTTGAGACCAGCCTGGCCAATATGGTGAAACCTCATCTCTACTAAAAATACAAAAATTAGCTGGGAGTGGTGGCACGTGACTGAAATCCTAGCTACTTGGGAGGCTGAGGTGGGAGGATCACTTAAACATGGGAGGTAGAGGTTGCAGTGAGCCAAGATTGCGCCACTGCACTCCAGCCTGGGCAACAAGAGCGAAACTCTGTCTCCATCCATTCATCCATACATATATACATACATACATGCAATGTGACAGGATTATAGAATCCAGTGTGACAACTTGCATTATCTTGAATCGTGAGTCTTGTTCTTGTTTCTTCCCTTCCTTCTCTCACTTTTACCCTGAGGGGCATCCTACCCCCTGCAGCCTGTCATGAAGTGAGAGAAAAGATTCTCAAAGTGCCAGAGGAAGATGATGGGGCATTATGAAGACCAGTGTTTCCCCCTGCACAGACCAAATAAAGCTGGACCAGGGAGAGGAGAGGAAGAGGTATGCAGGAATAGAAGGAAGACGGCAGGAGGAGATGAAGATGGGACCTTCCTCAACAAAGGACCAAGACACAAAATAGACAGACCCAGTCTGCTCTTGAAGAGTAGCCCTCCCCGCATACACAACTCCTGCAAATAGACTCACCCCCATAAACACCCTGCCTGAAGCAGTCCACGATTTTATTTTTTTAATGAGCTAGAGTCTTGCTCTGTCTCCCAGGCTGGAGTGCAGTGGTGCGATCTCAGCTCGCTGCAACCTCCACCTCCCCAGTTCAAGCGATTCTCCTGCCTCAGCCACCATCCCACCTTCCCCACCCCGCCACCGACTAGCTGGGATTACAGTTGTGTATCACCCTGCCTGGCTAATTTTTATATTTTTAGTACAGATGGGGTTTCATTATGTTGGCCAAGCTGGTCTCAAACTCCTGACCTCAGGTGACCCACCTGCCTCTGCCTCCCACAGTGCTGGGATTACAAGTGTGTACCACCACGCCTGGCAAATTTTTGTATTTTTAGTACAGATGTTGGCCAGGCTGGTCTCGAACTCCTGACCTCAGGTGACCCACCTACCTTGGCTTCCCAAAGTGCTGGGATTACAGGTGTGAGACACCATGCCCGGCCAACAGTCCACAATTCTTGTCCATCCAACCCCACTTCCCCCAACAGAGGGGAGGACACCTGGAATCCATCTGTGGATGTGAGGGCTGGGATTTGAAAAACCAAAACAGATTCCCCCTTAAGGACCCTAAGGTTAAGGAAATAAAAGTTACTACAACCACAAGAAAAACTACAGTCTTGAGCAATTCCCTAACAATCGGATTTATCAGACTAAATAAATGTCAGACTCTCCCTAACTCTGATTTAAGACCCAGACTTCTGTCACTGTGATGGGACAGAGGACTGGCCTTGTAAACATTCTTTCCTGATACACAACTGCAAACCCCAAGCCACTTTCAGCCAGCTTATAGAGACTGCACACAAACTGTCTTGTGTCCTGTTGCTCACTTTTTGATGTAAAGAGCCCAATTCCACCTCACTTTAATGCTAAAACCCTGCCCCAAAGTGAACACAGGATGTAGGTTACATAGATGTTTACCCATTGTACAAGCACTCTGCTCCCCTCCTAAATATGTATAGATTTTCCCCAAACCTGCTGAATATGTATGACTCTATGGTGTAACCCAGACCCTGTGAGGCATAAAAGCCAACTTCTCCTTTCCCTCTTTGGAGAGAGAGCACCTTTGGTTCAGGCCAGAGACCGTCTCCCTGGATTGGGAACTGATATCATCAATGAAATACTTTTTAGCCTTCCTGGTGGTCCTTTGAAGGACAGGGCAGAAAGAGAGACCCCTGGCCACTGATCAAGGCAAACCTAAACAGAAGTAGTGAAATGGCAGGGGACTCCCACCATTATTACAGAATTTTTGCCCCATGAAGGTCAAGAATGATATTCTTGTAAGCTGGGGAGAGGAGTACTGTATTCCCTTCCCTGTGGCTTCCATAGGCACAGTTGGAAACTTTCAAACTAGCCTCTTTTTTTTTTTTTGAGACAGAGTCTTGTTCTGTTGCCCAGCCTGGAGTGCAGTAGCGTGATCTCAGCTCACTGCAACCTCCGCCTCTTGGGTTCAAGATTCTCCTGCCTCAGCCTCCAGAGTGGCTGGGATTATAGGCACCCACAACCACACCTGTCTAATTTTTGTATTTTTAGTAGAGACAGAGTTTCCCCATGTTGGTCAGGCTGGTCTCCAACTCCTGACCTCAAGCGATCCACCCACCTCGGCCTCCCAAAGTGCTGGGATTACAGGTGTGAGCCACCATGTATGGCTGCCTCTGTAATTCTAATTGCTTGAGTTGTCGTACAAGTGTCTGCAGAGAACTTCTATGCTTATGTCGTCATAGGTCCCAGGACCATGGCTCTTCTCTGCTTCCATCCCGAAACTCCTTACCTCATTCTTGCTTCCCCAGTAAGAGCCACTCCTGGAACTTGTGCACCTGGGGAACAGACAGAGCTTTCCGAGTCCTCCCGCACTTCAGGCTCGACTCACTGGACTGGATTTCCTGGGATTTATCCTTGCCTGGACGGTGCTGGATTGCTCTACCCTTTTGCAAGGTCGTAGGCTGGGGTCCTAGCCCTTGCTCACTGCCCTGGTCAGCAGCTTGGCCTGATCTTGGCCCTCCCTCTCTTCCTGCTTGCCTGGTATTACAGCCTGATTTTAGAGCACCATAGTCTACTTTTTTTTTTTCAGAGACAGTCTCACTCTGTCTCCCCGGCTGGAGTGCAGTGGCACGAACTTGGCTCACTGCAGCCTCCACCTCCTAGGTTCAAGCGATTCTCCTGCCTCAGCCTCCTGAGTACCTAGCTTATTTTTTTAACATCTTCTTATCCCAGAACTAACGCTTACTGTGTATTCTGCTTTCAAAACGTATTTACAACAGTTATTTAAACTTAATCCTGTGTTTTAACGATTTTGGTGCTTGCTGTCATTTTGATGCAGCCCAGGTTGGTTATTTCTGGATTCTTTATCGTGATTCATCCTTCGGGGAGCTGGCACATTTCCTTGTTAACTTCCTGAGTGCAGTTTGGTGGGTGGGGTTGCGGCTGAGCTGTTGCTTCACAGAAGAGGACAGCTTCCTTCTTCTTTCACACAGAAGCAGGACCGTGTACGACGACTCTGTTTACCTTCCAAACTGTCATTGCATGTCCAAGTTGTGCCCTATTAAATGCTGTGAAAGCCAAGCCAGTGTAAGCCCAACTTGCATTCTTTTGTCACAAGTCTGTTCTTTCTGGGGTATGTGTTGGATGATTATTTCTTTGTCCTTGAAGTTTAAGAATTCCACCAGAGCATTTCTACGTGTTGATCTGTTTTCCTTCTTTTCACTGGCACCTGGTGCGCACGTTTGATCTGCAGGTGTAGGTCTCTCTCCAGCTCAGAGCGGCTTCATTCTGTTATTTCTTTGAATACTGCTTCTGTTCTCTGTGCTCTGATCTCTTGCTCAGTGACATGGGTTTTCAGAGCTCGGAGGCTCCACTGTCTGTCCCCTAGAGCTGTCCTCACCTCTGTGACTGCTCATTGCTCATCTCTGATCACTTTGTCCCTTTCTGAGCAGACTGCTCAAGTTTACATCCATTCAGGGGCCTGTAAATGGGGCATTTATTCAAATAGGTCAGTATTCGATCTATCTCCTTCCCGCCAGTTCATGTAGACTGACTTTTCTTCTATTCAATTCTTGTCCAATGTAAATTCCACCCACTTAGCCCTGAAACAAGAGGAGAGGTGTTTTACTTTTGGCCTCAAACACAGGAGCAATATGTGATCATCCATAGCTGGGCAGACTGTCAGAGACTCCTAGAACAGTCCACATCCTAGGACTTTTGCATATGCATTGTACGTTTGGCATCTGACCTGCCAAACACTGCCAAGGAAACAAAATCAGAAGCTGGTTCTCTGCTGAAGGAATATCAGCTGGGTGCGGCGGTTCATGCCCATAATCCCGGCACGTTGGGAGGCTGAGGCAGGAGGATCACTTAAGCTCTAGAGGTCGAGACCATGCTGGGCAACAAAGTGAGACCCCAACCCCATTTCTACAAAAATAAAAAATAAAGTAGCAAAGCATGGTGGTGTGTGCCTGTGGTCCCAGCTCTTTTGGAGGCTGAGCCAAGGAGATTACTTGAGCCCTGTGGTTGAGGCTGCAGTCAGCCATGACTGCTACTGCAACAGCCTGGGTGACAGAGCGAGAACTTGAAAAAAAGAAAGAAAGTGAGAAAGCAAACAAGAACGAATCAGCTAAATGCTGTTTCTAATACTGGAATTACAACCAGTTTCTTTGTGGAGGGCAAGATGGGAAAGGAAGGAAGGAAGGAAGGAAGGAAGGAAGGAAGGAAGGGAGGGAGGGAGGGAGGGAGGGAAGGGAAGGGAAGGGAAGGAGGAAGGGAGGAAGGAAGGATGGAAGGAAGGAAGGATCCTCCAGATGCTCTTTCTAATATTGGAATTACAACCAGTTTCTTTGTGGGAGCCAAGATGGGGAAGGCCCTGATCACTTACCCATTAGTCATCCAAGCAAGATATACAATTGTCCCTCCTATTCCTTACAAGCAGGAGATGAGTGATGGTTGGCTCTGGCTGGGTTTTAGCCTGACCTCCTAATTATAATCACATTCGAGTGAGTGCAGGGAGCTTAAATTACATGTCAGCCCAGGTACAGAAAAGATTAGGGGAAAATGCATTCCTCACTTATATCGTTGGCTCAGATACCGCACAGTTGTCCCTTTAAAGCTTTCCTTTTTAAGGGTTCCCTGGTTGCAGATCTCCAGTCAATGGGTAGAGTCGTCACCCAATGCACTGAACATGGTGAATGCCAGGCTTTTTGTGTGGTGTTGGTTGTAAGTTTTGGAAATGTAAATGATTTTTAACTGCCCTCTTCATCCAAAATGGCATCTCCTATCCTCTTTGGGAAAGCATATGGTGTAAATTATAAAGATACTTGCAACCCAAGTGGCCTTGGTTTCATAAGCTTGTCAATACAAATGTCCTCACATTAACTTCAACACTCATCTTAGGACTTCAATCTTGCTGTATTGAATTAAGCTCTTACCCACTCATGTAGAAAATGAAGTCTCTTGATGAACCTAGCCAGGTGTTTTAGCCCGGGCTCTCCCAAAAGGAAGAGCTACAGGCAAGGGCTTATGTGCATGTATTTTATCTGGGGAAGTAATCTCAGGGAGTAAGAGTATAGTCTGGGGTAAATGAAATTGAGGAGTGCAAAGCCAATCTATGGCTGTAATATTAAGCTGGTCACCACTTCAGGAAACTGGAGTCCTGACCTCCAGAATACAGCCATGTAGAATGCACCTCAGAACTGTTTGTCCTAGGATGGAAAGATTAGTATTTAAACGTCAGCCTCCATTTCCCATTGATCAAGATTTGCCCCACTGGTTTTGATTCCCTCATGCTTATACAAGAACCCTCCCTGCATCCACGTGTTCTCATTGTTCAACACCCGCCTATGAGTGAGAACATGTGGTGTTTGGTTTTCTGTTCTTGTGTCAAGTTTGCTGAAAATGATGGTTTCCAGCTTCATCCATGTCCCTGCAAAGGACATGAACTCATCCTTTTATGGCTGTATAGTATTCCATGGTGTATATGTGCCACATTTTCTTTAATGTGCCACATTTTCTTTATCCAGCCTATCATTGATGAGCATATGGGTTAGTTCCAGGTCTTTGCTATTGTAGTGGTCTGCACAGGGATGGGAGGCTAGGAGAGGGATGGCGGGGGCGGGGGGGAGATTGGGGAGGGATAGCATTGGGAGAAATATCTAATGTAGGTGACAGGAGGATGGAGGCAGCAAACCACCATGGCATGTGTATACCTATGTAACAATCCTGCAAGATCCGTACATGTACCCCAGAAATTAAAGTATAATAAAAAATAAATAAAATTAAAAAAGAATCCCAAAGGGCATGTGTTAGAATGGCAGAGTGGTTCCTGCAGATGTTCCAAAAGAGAGAAACTTCAAGAAAAGCAAGGTACAGCTGAGGAAAGGTTACACCTGCAGACAGGTGCCAAGTTACACCAGCAGACAGCTGGTTACCACAGCAACAGCCAGATCATAAGGCAGGCTGAGAGAATGCAAAGTAGAGGATGTGTCCTTGCTCCAGGCATTTGCAAGGAGTCTTCTATGTGTCTTTTCCATGTTTACTATTATAACTAGCAGAACCAGTGTTCTGTGTTCACAGGCTACCAAAGAGAACCCACCACTCTGGGTAGTTGAGAAGGATGGAGATGAGAGGCAGAGACAGCGCCAGACAGACAGAAGAATAAGGAGATGATAGAGGTGACAGAGATAAAGATGAAAGAGATAGAGATACAGAGACAACAGAGAAAGAGAGAGAGTATGGGGCCCTCTCGTTAACAAAATTAAATAAATGGCACATTTTCAAAATAAACATAAATGTAATATAAACATGGAAGTACATTGCTGAGCAATTGTACACCCACAAACTCTTTTAGCTCTCACTGAAAACAGGAGAGACAGGCATTATCTTTATTCCATAAGTTAGAAAAGTGAGTTTCAGAGAAGTCACGTCCCAAGATTATACCACTAGTGAGCACCCACACTGGGGTTTAGGGTCAATACTGGCTAACAGAAAAACAACTGTATCACATAGTGCTTAAAATGCTCAATACGTCAAATTTTAACTTGTATTTTTAAAAAAAATCTTTGAAGAGACAAAGTCTTGGCTGGGCATGGTGGCTCATGCCTGTAATCCCAGCACTTTGGGAAGCCATAGAGAATGGATCATGAGGTCAGAAATTTGAGACCAGTCTGCCCAACATGATGAAACCCCGTCTCTACTAAAAATACAAAAATTAGCCGGGCGTGGTGGTGTGTGCCTGTAATTTCAGCTACTCAGGAGGCTGAGGGAAGAGAATCTCTAAACCCAGGGAGGCAGAGATTGCAGTGAGCTGAGAACATGCCACTGCACTCCAGCCTGGGTAGCAGAGCGAGACTCCATCTCAAATTAAAAAAAAAAAAAAAGAGAGAGACGACAAGGTCTCACTCTGTGCCCACACACCCACACTGGAGTACAGTGGTGCAATCATAACTCACTGCAGTCTCAAACTCCTGGGCTCAAGGGATGCTCCCGTTTCAGCTTCCCAAGTAGCTAGGACTGCAAGCAGGCACAATCATGCCCAGCTTTTTTAAAAAGAAAATTTTTTTGTAGAGATAGTCTCACTATGTTGGCCAGACTGGTCTTGAACTCCCGGCCTCAAGGGATCCTCCTGTTTCAGCTACCCAAAGCTCTGGGATTACAGACATGAGCCACCACGCCCAACCCAGGATTTTCACTCTTACAAAAATCTATCAGTTTCATTGCTTTAACCAACAAACTGGCTTGAACACTTTTTCTTATGTGTTTGCTTGGTTGGTCGGTTGGTTTTATTTTAACTTTTGTGAAAGCTTCAGGCTCTCTTTCCAAGTGGCTGGTGATTAATGCTGTGTTGGCCATCTGCAAATGAAAATGTCAACATGGCCAGGATGGCTTTGGCAATAGGCACAGGGAGCTGTCACATGCCAGCCCCACCCTTGCCAAAACAAATGACATTTTGGATGCAATCTACCTACAAAAAACTGTAATGCAGAGGTGGGTTCAAAACTAAGAAGGCAAAATCCTCAATTGCCAAATGCAATGAGAAAAATTAATAACAGAATGGAAAACCAAGCTGACTTCATGGCGAGCCATTTGGCTTCTTTCCCAGATTATAGGTCCCAATGGCTTGGCTTCTAAATCCTCCAGTGGGTAAGGAAATGTGGGCTTGCAGCTGAGAAAAGTAGGGGATTGAAACTAAATTATTTGCATGACATTCAGCAATTTCAAGGGCTGTTTCATCCTTAAACAGGAAATCGACAATTTTCATCTGTCAAAGGCATTTGAACCAGAGCATCTCCATCCTGAATAGAAGCCGGGTAACACGAAGCTGAGCCCTGCTGGGCTGCACTCTCAGACGGTTAAGTAGTTCTAAGTCACAGGATGAGACAGGAGGTCAGCACAAGATACAGGTCAGAAAGATCTTGCTGATAAAACAGGTTACGGTAAAGAAGTTGGCCAAAACCCACCAAAACCAAGATGGTGACGACAGTGACCTCTGGTCATCCTCATTGCTACACTCCCACCAGTGCCATGACAGTTTACAAACACCATGCCAAAGTCAGGAAGTTACCCTATATGGTCTAAAAAGGGGAAGCATGAATAATCCACCCCTTGTTTAGGTTATGGTTATCAAGAAATAATCATAAAAATGGGCAACCATTTTATGGTTCTTGCCTGTCTATGGAAGAACTATTCTTTTATTCCTTTAGTTTCATAGTAAACTTGCTTTCACTTTACTCTATGGACTTGCCCTAAATTCTTTCTTGCAGGAGATCCAAGAAGCCTCTCTTGGCAGTGGGGGGGCCTTTCCTATAACACATCTACCTTTCTAAAGGAGGCTGAAGGAAGTTTACTATGAAAGCTTTTGGAAAGAGAGTTACCTACAAAATATCCAAGTTTCAGGCAAGTTCCATGAAGGTATGAAGTCCAAATTACATTATATTTGAGAAATAAAGGAACTACATGCCAAATGTTTCACATTAAGAAAACTTTTGCAGGTCAGTGGAGCTCCCAAATGGTATCAACAAAAAGAATATCTAACTGCTCCAAATAAAACTGTACAAACCAGAGCACAAAGGCTCCCCCTAGAAACAAGTAATTCCAAAATAATATGAATTTATGGTACAAAACTGCCAAAATATAAAAAAATGAACCACACTGAAGGAGAATGAGCAGATACTACAAACACATTTGGCTCCTACCTATAAAGGAATGATAGAAAATGTGAGATAGGTAGACATAAATTACTGAAATGTTAACAGTTTACAAAGAAAACTTAAGAAAAGATCTATATGAAAAAGGAAGAGGCAGATTTAAAAAGGAGCTAACAGGACTTCTGGAAATACAAGAAAAAACATAAGCATTTAACACTCAGTGGTTAGGTAAAACATGGGATCAGAAAAGAAATTTTAACTGTAGCAAGAATTGGCGAACTGGAAGATAGGTTTGGAGAAATCATCGGGATGTACCTGTAAGACAGAGAGATGAAAAATATAAAAGACAGATGAAGATGATAGAGGATGGCATAAAAGGACCGACAGCTAGCAAACATTAATTTGTGACCACCCGATGGGTTACAAATTCTAGGTACCTTGCCTGCTGCCTAGACAGAGCCAATTTATCAACACAAGGGAATTGCAATGGAGAAAGGGTAAACACAGAGCCAGCTGTGTGGGAGACTAGAGTTTTATTATTACTCAAATCAGTCTCCCCAAGCATTCAGGTATCAGAGTTTTTAAAGATAATTTGGCAGGTAGGGGCTTGGGAAGTGGACAGTGCTGATTGGTCAGGTTGGAGATGGAATCACAGGGAGCTGAAGTGAGTTTTCCTTGCTGTCTTCTGTTCCTGGGGTTGGGGGCGGGGGATGGCAGAATTGGTTGAGCCAGATTACCAGTCTGGGTGGTGTCATCATATCCATCCAGTGCAGGGTCTGCAAAATATCTCAAGCACCAATCTTAAGTTTTACAATAGTGATGTTATTCCCAGGAGCAATATGGGGAGTTTCAGACTCTTGCAGTCAGAGGGGCTGCATAGCCCCTAAACTGTAATTTCTAATCTTGTAGCTAATTTGCTAGTCCTGCAAAGGCAGACTTGTCTCCAGGCAAGAAGGAGATTTTTCGAGAAAGGGCTATTATCAATTTTGTTTCAGAGTTTAAACTATAAACTACATTTCTTCCCAAGGCTAGTTCGCCCTGTGCCCAGGAATGAACAAAGAGAGCTTAGAGGTTAGAAGCAAGATGGGTTGTTTGGTGGGTTAGGTCTGATCTCTTTCACTGTTATAATTTCCTCAGTGATGATTTTTGCAAAGGCGATTTCACATTTGGAGTTCTAGAAGGCAAAAATGAGAAGATGAAAGGCAATATTAAAAATATTTACAATTGAAAATGTTCTAGAATTGAACTAAGACATGGGGGGGTTCAGTGGATACTGTTCGGGTGATGGGTACACTAAAATCTCACAAATCACCACTAAAAATCTTACTAATGTAACCAAATGCCACCTGTTCCCCAAAAACCTATGGAAATAAATTGTTTAATTTTATTTTTCTATAAGTTATTGGGGTACAGGTCGTATTTGGTTACATGAGTAAGTTCTTTAGTGGAAATTTGTGAGATTTTGGTGCACTCATCACCCAAGCAGTATACACTGGACCCTATTTGTAGTTTTTTATCCCTCACCCGCCTTCCACTCTTCCCCACAAGTTTCCAAAGTCCCTTGTGTCATTCTTATGCCTTTGTGTCCTCATAGCTTAGCTCCCACATATGAGTGAGAACATATGACAAAACAAGGCTTGTCAACACCTCCCCAAAAATCATACCAGATTACCAGCAATGGATCCAAACCAAGAAGAAATCCCTGATATACCTGAAAAAGAATGCAAGAACAGCCTAATACAGTTACCCTCTATCTTTCTGTGCCTTCAATTGTACCTCTGTCCTAAATCCTAGAACATGTTTCATTATCTTCAATTTTAAAGATTCCTTATCCTGATTCCACATTTCCCATCAACAGTTGGCCCGTTCTCAGCTACTCTTCATGGTAACATTTATCAAAAATATTGACAGGACATGGTGGCTCACACCTGTAATCCTAGCATTTTGGGAGGCTGAGGCGAGCAGATCACCTGAGGACAGGAGCTTGAGACTAGCGTGGCCAACATGGCGAAACCCTGTCTCTACCAAAAACACAAAAATTAGCCAGGCGTGGTGGTGCACGCCTGTAATCCCAGCTACTAGGGAGGCTGAGGCAGGAGAACTGCTTGAACCCAGGAGGTGGAGGTTGTAGTGAGCCGAGATCATGCCACTGCATTCCAGCCTGGGCAGTAGAGTGAGACCTTGTCTCAAAAAAACAAAAAACAACAACAACTTTATACTGGCTGCCTCTTCTTCCTTACCTCTCATGCTTTCATAAGTCAGTAAAATGATCTTCCTGTAATTCAGCCCCATGTTGTTTTGTAGGTCAAGAGACTGAGACCATTCATTAATCCTTCTGCAATATTCCCACAGCTTCTCTGTGGCAAAATGAAGCCCAGAACTCTTGAAGCTGAATTTCTGTTTCTTTCAAGATGTTCTCCATCACCCTCCAACATCTTTGATCTCACCCTTTATCCTGCTGATTTCATTTAATCCAAACTGACATTAGAAGAGCCTCCCAACTCACATTTCCCTAAAGTAAACCCCAGATGAGTCAATCCCTGCCACCTTCAGCTCCTCCCAATCCACACTCAAGTTCAGACTTTCCATCTCCACACCGGCTCTTCAGGTATCTGACCGCAACGAGAGAGGCAGAAATGTGAGTTTGCCAATCACATTATCTTCAACATCCCTTGTTTCCTCAAGCTCAAATTGAGTAAATCATATCTGCAATTTAACTCTTAATCAAGAGGCCCCTGGGTCTGACTTCAGAGACTTATGTTATGGCTCTTTGTATGTCAGGGATGAAAATGAAGGATGAATTACTCACTTCACTGGGATGCTCCCCTGCAGTAAATCACAGAGGCATGGCAGTGAAAGGAGACCGTGTTTTAGGAAATTAAATGCAAAGGGAAGGACCTGGCATATCAGAGGCAGGGAGAGAAGAGGGAACAGAAGGCAAAGACCAGAAGCTCAGAGGTTTGCAAAACGTGCTGCTGGAATCCAGGTTGACACCAAGGAAAGAGTGGGGGTATTTCACCCTCGATGTTTACTCACTGACCATCCTGGGGCAACTGAGTGCCACCTTTACAGGCCAGAAACTCTCCAATTAGAGAAGAGAGGCCTCAACTCCACAAACCAGAGGAAAGAATCTAGCTGACTCCTGCCCATTTTTGTCTGGGAAGCCCATTTATTATGCTGCCACTCATCCAGTTAAGATTACCTTGATGTAGGTTATTTTTTTATTCTAATTTTTTCTTGAAACAGTATTATTCTGTTGCCCACACTGGAGTGCAGTGATGCCATCATGGCTCACTCTAACCTGTACCTCCTGGACTCAAGCAATCCTCCTGCCTCAGCCTCTTGAGTAGCTGGGACCACAGGAACACACCACTATGCCTGGCTAATTTTTTTGTAATTTTCTGTTATTGTTGTCAGAGGTGGGAGTCTCACTATGTTGCCCAGGCTGGTCTCGAACTCCTGGACTCAAGCCATCTTCTCACCTCAGCCTCCCAACATGCTGGGATAACAGATCGTGCCACTGCACTCCAGCCTGGGAGACAGAGTGAAACTCCATTTCAAAAAAACAAATGTATACATACATATTAGTATATATATATATACGTACTGATATATATATACACACACACATATATATACTGATATATATATATGTGTGTATATATATACTGATATATATGTATACATATACTGATATATATATGTGTATATATACATATATACTGATATATATGTATACATATATACTGATATATATAATATACTGATATATATGTGTATATATATACATATATACTAATATATATACATGTATATATATACACATATATACTGATATATGTGTATGTATATACATATATACTGATATATATAATATACTCATATATATGTGTATATATATACATATATACTGATATATATACATACATATATATACACACACATATATACTGATATATATGTATACATATATACTGATATATGTGTATGTATATACATATATACTGATATATATAATATACTGATATATATACATGTATATATATATACACATATATACTTATATATATATACACACACACACACACACACATATATATATACTGACTCAAAGTCAAATCATTTATCTTAATCATCTCAAGACAGAAAGAAGGCAAAAGGGAAAGTAAAAGGGTACACCCCAGCCAGCTTCCACCTTTGTCTCATTGTCTATGCAAGAGAGGCTGAGAAATAGAGCACGTGACTAGGGCCATTGTCACCTTGAATGGCCAGGGTTCTACCTCCTGGTATCAGGAAATAGTAGAAGGGAACATGAGGCAGACAGTCAACATCTTTTACCCCCAGTGGCTTTTCTGAATTGACCTAGCTTAGTACCAATAGCAAAAATGGTCTTGAGTGCTTTCCCTGTCCTCTGATGCCACCAATAAGGAAAAATCGCTTCTATTGTAAAATATTATTAAAAAGGGATGACCAACACCTGCAAAATTCATGATTGGCCATCATCAGTGCAGCTCTTGGAAATGAAGCAGCATCATTGTCTGGGGTAAATACCTGGTTTGTCTGCTCACATCAGGGAAATCAAGGGCACGGACACACAAGAAGTGACTTTAGGAGTGGAGGTTTAATAGGTGGAAGAAAGAGAAAAAGAGAATAGGGGGACTCCTGAGTGGGACTTCCAGTCCATGGCAAAGTACATGCGGTTTTTATAGACTGGCTGAAGGAGGCGGTGCCTGATTTACATAGGGTCCAAAGATTGGTTGTACCAGGCATGCCATTTACACAGCATGCAACGAAGCTGGCCACACCCCACCCTAATCTTTTATTATGCAGATGGGGTCTCTACCTGGCCTGTGCTATGTTGTCTGTTCCTTACTGTGCACATGTTGACAAAGAAAAGGGAAGATGGAGCCACCGTGTTGAACATGCCTGGCCCTAGCTAGCCTTTTCCTTTTGGCACAGCTGCCGGCATTCACCCGTGCAAGCTTCCAGCCTGGTTATCTGTGTCTGCAGCTCTATTTTGCAGGCTGCTCTGTTAGAAAAGAAATGACTCGGGGGCTGCTTTTCATCAAAAGGAAAACCTTACCAAGGACTCTCTTACCCTCACTATCTGCCCAAATAATTTCTAACTCCTATTATCAGTAGCAGTTGAAAGAGCAGGGTGTAGGGATATGAGAACATAGCAAGGAAAAGAAAAGGGAGGAAAAAAAGCTGTCATAGCTTCTAACCCTATGCTTGGCATTCCAAAAGCATGCAGTCATTTCCTCAGGGCCCTTTACTTGGGTACCCACATTGCAGTCCTCACCATGCTAGGACCACCCAGCGGTGAGCATCTACTCCCTACGCTGCTCCTGTGCAGCCAGTCACCCTTCCGAGATGGATGAACACAGTTGGCCTCCCCAGTACTGTGGTCTCAGGAGTGGGGACGTTGCCTCTTCCATTTTGACACTTCCTCCAGCATGTGGGAGAGCTTTTAAAGAATTCTCCATAGTAAAGCTGAGACTAGGCCTTTCTGAGACTCTGAGGGAGGTTTGGGGAAAATATACAGGGAAAGCAACACAGATGACAGCTGACTGTGAGTATCCAAGACCATCCTGACTTGTCTGTAGCTTGCTATCCTGTGACCAGAGCACTCGGCCCCATCAGTGGAATTGCGTCGAGTTTCCAAGTCCTGGAGCTCACGTCAGGCTCATTTCTTTTTTCTTTTTATTCTTTTCTTTTCTTTTTGGAGATGGAATCTGGTTCTGTTGCCCAGGCTGGAGTACAGTAGTGCAATCTTGGATCACTGCAACCTCCACCTCCCAGTTTCAAGTGATTCTCCTGCCTCAGCCTTCCAAGTAGCTGGGATTACAGGTGTGTGTCACCATGCCTGACTAATTTTTTTTTTTTTTTTGTATTTTTAGTAGAGGTGGGGTTTCACCATGTTGGCTAGGCTTGTCTCAAACTCCTACCCTCAAGTCATCCACCTGCCTTGACCTTCCAAAGTGCTGGGATTACAGGCATGAGCTACCGTGCCCGGTCCCCAGGCTCATTTCTATCCCTAGAGCAAGGCAGACACTTTCTCCCTCAAATCGAGGGTCTGCTTTCTGAATCCTCCCTTCTTGCCATAGAGCTGATTTCTTCCCAGGATGATTGAAGGTGTGATCCTCTGCTCCCTTCAGAGGATGGGCTTAAGAGACTTCAGGTGGGTCTTCTAATGTGACAGTCTTACTAGCATTGGAAAAAATACATGTTGTAACAATTTAGAACTGATGGACGCCAGAGAGTCTAGATAAGTATACAGTTATTTGATCACTGAGCTTGTATTAGTCATTTTCCCACTGCTATAAAGATACTACAATCTTCAAAGGATGAGAGAATGGTCTGACCCTAAGGCCCTGGTGAGAAAAATCACACCCCAGTGCTATATCAGTTCAATTTCCAAAATTTGGGTCATTTGTTCTGAGTTTGGAGAGCAACAGGTTGCTACAGCAGGCTCAGTCTACTTTCTACTCAAATTATCTTCATTAAGGTTCAAAAAGCCTTAGAGGTGCTCCAATCTTGCCCATTCTTTACTACCCCCTTATCCCTTGGTCCCTTACCCAATTCTCAGGCTCTGCTTCCAGCTACCCAATACACCCAAGTCCAGAGCCTATGATTTCATGCTTTAGAACCTATGACCCCCATTCAGTGGTTTTCACCCTGCCCTGTCACAAGCCGGGAGTCACAGACATGCTTGTGATTTATAGGTGCTTACTCTTCAGCATCTGTGAACCAGATGAGTAGAAAAGTGAGGGCTAAAAATCAACCAAACATATTGTGGAGGAGTGAAAATGGGAGTCGCCAAAGATGGTCCAAAGTAAATGGTAGGGCAGGACAGTGAGCAAATGCAGCATCTCCTGGGTCCCAGGTTAATAGTTGCCTGCAAATCCAAAGGTACCAACTGAGGAATAGAAAACAGGAAGATAATGGTAAACACACAGCACTCTGGCTTTCAGCAACCACACTTCTGACTGCAGACTCCCCTTAAAAGACCAACAGAATTACCTGTTGATGAAGCAAAACTAGGTTTATTGATCTGTTGCGGTCAGAGAGAGCATCATCTTAGCAGAGAGTTTCAGAAGCATCACAAAAGTCAGAAGCAGATATTTATAAGACTCAGGGGTCTGGGCTTAAGAGACTTCAGGTGAGTCTTTTAATGTGACAATCTTACTGGCACTGGGAAAACTACATGTTGTAATAATTTAGAATTGATGGGCACAGAGAGTCTGGATAAGTATACAGTTATTTGATCATTGAACTTGTATTAGTCATTTTCCCACTGCTATAAAGACATCACCCAAGACTGGTTAGTTTATAAAGGAAACAGGTTTAATTGATTCACAGTTCTGCATGGCTGGGGAAGCCTCAGGAAACTTACAATTATGGTGGAAGGGAAAGCAGGCACTTCTTCACAAGGCAGCAGGAGAGAGAAGAAAGATGACGTACAGGAGGAAATGTCGAACACTTATAAAACCATCAGATCTCATGAGAACTCCCTCACTATCACAAGAACATCATGGGGGAAACCTCCCCCATGATCCAATCACCTCCCACCAGGTCCCTCCCTCAACACCCGGGGATTACAACTCGAGATGAAATTTGGGTGGGGACACAGAGCCAAACCATATCAGAGTTGCTTTGCCCCAAGGGGCAAACTATGCCTTCAATAAACTGATTTTCAGAAATTTTCTGATATGAGCAGTGAAGATATTTACCGGTTTATGGTCTTACATTTTTTAGCAAGAATTTCCTGAACCAGTTTAATAAAGTCATATTGACACACAGATTGTCTCAGTTCTCAGTACAGACAGTTAAGCTTTGTGTATACAGATGGTCTCAAGTCTCAACACTCAACAAGAATATAGCCCTGCCCCAAGGGTGACTAGAGGCCTACATGTGTCCTGAGAACACAAGACTGGTTTAGAATCCTTCATATTCACCAGGCTTTGAACAAAGCTGGCCTAAAAATGTACACAGAGTACAGTAAGCCCTCTCAGGAAAAAAAAAAAAAAAAAAAAAAAAGAACAACCTTTGGTTGCCTGACAGACAGGCCTGGCATCCTGAAGACAAGTGATGACCCAGGGCACTCTGCAATATCCCCAGTCTTGATCCAAGACCTGCAGGGAAATAAATGTTGGCAGTGACTGCCTAAGCTTTGTCCAGAGGAAGGGATGTCTTATCACATGGGTTTTGAATGTGATGGTCCCACTGGCAAAAGAGGTCCCTTATAGACATGACTCAGCAAGCTGGCAGACCCTTAAGCTATTAAACTTTCAAGATCACATAATTAAAAACCTCTTTGCTTAGGTTCCATGCTCCATGGGAGACCTCCTGATGGTTATATAGCTCCTCACCGAATTTGCCTCCAGGGAGAGAATGTCATGCAAGAGGTCTCTTAAGTGTCCAATTACTCAGCAGTTGCAGTTCTCATGATGAACTTTAAAACTGGCATTCTGGTTTTACACTTCAGACTCTGCTGTCTGAGTGAGTCTCTTTCTAAGAGATGGATCTGCAATTGGTGTACAAAGTAACTGCATTTCTGGACTTACAACACTGAAAGCTAGATTTTGAATGGCATAGAGTGCATCCTGAAGCTACCTGGATTTCTCCTAATGAAACTCAAACCTTGTAGCTCACCTGTTCAAGCAGTGAAGCTTACACTGTCATTCATTAATCATCATATCTATTTCTTTAAATGAGAAAATATTTGCTAACTTCAAAATTGGTAATGTACAAAGGAGTATTTAGGGCACAACCCCACATACAACTTGGAAACTACTGATAAAGAAATGGAAGAGATTCCCGGTCAAGACAACAGACTGCATGAATGCATGAAACCCTCCTCCCTCTCAGACCACATAGGAATACTGCATAATGTACATGGATTTTACAAAATTCAAAATGCATAGCTAAGCTCAAAAGCAAGAATGAGAAATCGTAGGTACCAGAAACGTTGCAATGAGTAGGAGATGAAACTGTTTGGACATGGGAGTAACTAAACAAGATATATGCCTTGTGTGGATAGAGGTTTTAAAGCCTCCATGGAGGATGGATTTGAAGCCAAGGCTCCACATTTGGCACAGGAGCAGAAACTGTACCCCTTAGCAGAAGCCAGGCACCAGGAAATGTCTTTCCTGTCCTTGAAATGGAATTAAAATAACTTTATCCTGACTCAAACCCACAGCCTTTAAGAAATAGAACCACTCAACATCTCAACTGGCCCTGCCTGAGACTATGAGATCAGAATTCTCAACCTGCCTTCCTACAAGATGCAAAAACAATGAGCCTAGATACAAATGTAAAACTTTGGCCCTGAGATTTTCTTCATAGTCCCAATAGAGGTACTTACGAAAATTCTCATAGAAGAGTTTCTGCAAGCCAGAATATATGCCACAGGTGTAAAAAATGGTTCATGCTGAAGATACAGTCCAGGCAACATTTGAAAACATCAAATGCTATAGGACAGCATCAACAAACAATAAAAGTCCATACCCAAGAAGCCATAAATAATAAATCAATATGAGTGGAACTTTAAAATAAGTTTACTTGAAGTATACATACATGGAGAAAGAAATAGAGTCTACCAAGCATGAAAAAAGATATAATGAAAACAAAAAAAGGTAGATTAGAAAAAGGAACTACTGGTAATTATAGAAGTAAAAAAAAATACAGTAATTGGAGAAAAATATGCAAGGGAGAGTTTAAACAGAAGATTAGAGCTAGCCAAAGAGAGAAATGGTGAACTGGAATATACAACAGGGCAATCTCCTAAAATAAAGCACATCTATATATACACTTATATAAGCTGTTTTGGCCTTAGCTATGCATTTTGAATTTTGTAGAAACTGTATACATTATGCAGTATATATGTATACACACACACAAATAGAAAAGAAAAATGGAAAATAAAACTATAAGCTCCAAGATACATAAAAGGAGAATTCTAAAAAGACTGGGGAAAGAGAATAAGTGCAGCAATTGGAAGGTGTCAGGCTACAAGTGACAGGAAGTCCAACCAACAGGGACTTAGAGAAGAGGATTATTTCTGACCCACAGAAAGAAGTCTGGGGGAAGAGGCTAACCAGAGCTAAAGCAACAGCTCACCCCATGCCAAAAATAAACAAACACATAAATAAATAAGCAAATAAATTCTACGTCAATTAAAGATATAAACATGAAAGATAAACCTGAAAATCATTATAAGAAAATATTGGAAAATAATGTTAGGACCTGCAGTAGAGATGTCTATATATTTTTAAACATAAAAAAAACCACAGCTTATGAAATACATCAAAAATTAATTTTTTCGAATCCTACTTTAGACAAAATTAAAAGGAACAGATTTGGGAGAGATGTTCACAGTTCACATAACTAACAAACATTAGTATCCAGAGTTTCAGTAAATTATGAAGGTAAAGGTAAACAAAGCAAATACATATGGAAACAAAGGATAGGAAAATGCAGTCCACAAAACAGCTATGACCCTGTGTGGGTAGTAAACAAATGACGCAGCGCTCATCCTCATGTCACTGGTGGTCAGGGAAGTGTCGATTAAAACCATGAGAGAAAATTGCACAATATCGAATGTTGGTGAGAATGTGATGAAATGTGAGGTGGCAACTTCAAGCCTTGCTAGAACAGAGGGGCTGTAATATAATACATCCCCTTGGGAGAGCAATCTGGCAAAGTCTGCTAAAACTTAAAACTAGTAATTACTTGTGCACTTATGTTAAAGAGATTTTCTCATGAGCACTCAAAGATTATATATGTATAAGAAATATTTTAGCAGACTTGTTAATAATAGCCATAAATTAGAAAAAATAATTCTTACCAAAAGTAAAAGTTTAAATAAATTCCAGTATATCCAAACATAAAGTTGTTAAATTAATTAAATTGAGGTACATCAAGTGGATAGCTACCATAAACCAAACCATGAGTGAATAAGTTGCAGGGCCGGGCACAGTGACTCATGCCTATAAATCCCAGCCGTTGGGAGGCCAAGATGAGAGGATCACTTGAGCCCAGGAGTTTGAGACCAGCCTGGGCAAAATGGTGAAACCCCATCTCTACTGAAAATACAAAAAGTAGCCAGGCGTGCTGGCACACACCTGTACTGCCAGCACTTTGGAACTTTGGAAGGTTGAGGCAGGTGGATCACTTAAGGTCAGAAGTTCGAGACCAGCCTGGCCAACATGGTAAAGCCCATATCTACTAAAAATACAAAAATTAGTTGGGCATGGTGGCACATGCCTGTAATTCCAGCTATTCAGGAGGCTGAGGCAGGAGAATAGCTTGAACCTGGGACGTGGAGGTTGCAGTGAGCCAAGATTGCACCACTGCACTCCAGCCTGGGGTGACAGAGTGAGACTCCATCTCAAAAAAAAAAAAAAAAAAAATGGTATAATGTTTACTCCTGGAGAAAAACGGTAATGATATGAAGAAGGGATACATGTGGGACTTCATATTTTTACCTTTCATTTTAAACTATCTAAAACCATTATCCTAAGACCTCTATTTGTTCACTGTGGGTGCTAGGTGCATTATTGTTTGTTAAATTATTCCCTACGTTTTCTCAATTTTTATTATTTCTAGATTTTAAAAATAGCAGGAAAGTTTTAAAAACACATTTGGCTATTTTTTTTTCTATTTTTTGTAGAGATGGGGATCTCGCTAAGTTGCCCAGGCTAGTCTCAAACCCCTGGAATCAAGAAATCCTTCTACCTTGGTCTCCCAAAATGCCAGGATTGCAGGCCTGAGTGGCTGCACCTAACAAACTATTTTTTAATGTACTTTTAAAAAGATTTTGCCTTTGAAGGTTCACAAACAGAGAATTAAGTAGAAAGACGCCAAACAAGCAAAGTCTCCCTGTAACCATCAAATATCTGTTCAGCCATTTGTTGTATCAAAATAAATTATGTGGTTCAACCTTTCTTGTTGGGAATTCAGAACATTGCCTGAGAAATCTCTCCCCGCCCTGCAAAAAAAGCGATTTATTTTGTTAAGTAAAAACCAAGCATATGAGGGGAGACAGAATGGGACCAGAGGAAGGAGAAGTTGCAACATACTGATGAATTGCTGTTTCCTCTCGGCAAGCTCGCGCTACTCTTGTTTTGTGCTAGAAAGGGGTTTCCAATAAATTATTCAGGTTAAAGCATCTTTCCCTTCTGAAAGGGCTGCATGCTGGACCCAGTCCCGCAGCCATCATCATAGATAGTCTTATGCAAGCGGCATGAGAGTCAACATCTAATTGGTGCCTTGACCAGGCCTGGGGCAAAAAGCCTGTTTAAATACGATCAATATTGACAAGGTAAGACGACAAGGTCTGCACAGAGCAGAACTAGGCAAGATATAGATTTCCACTTACAAGTCAGCATGCAGCTAATAATTCACCCCAGATCGACTGTTCGGAGTGAAGCATGCCCTGGACTTCTCACCAGCCCCTCAGAGGACATCAGTCCAACAACTCAGGAGTGTCCCCTCTCACACACAGTGCATGCTGAAGGAGACAGTGGAAGAGAAAATCGTCCCAAACAGCCCAAGAAGACACTGACCTGGGGCTGAGCCGATGTCATCAATTAACGTAGGTCTGCAGAGGAAAGAACCTGTCAATGTTGGAACTGAATAGAAAATCTGGTTGTTTTTTTTTCTTTTTAAGTCGATGCATGGGAAGATTTCTCTGCAGTTTGTCTATCCCTGCACATCGCTAATAGCAAGGTCTCCAAGGCATTTCCAAACCTTGAGAATCTTGTAAAATTGAGAGGACATGTCAGGAGCCCTGTGCCATCAGATTTAGGAGATCTGAATTTCAATCCCAGCTCTGCTACTAATAAGGGAATTCCCTAAGCTGGGACCTCTGGGACTCAGTTTTCCCATCAATGGAATGGGATCATAATACCCACTCAGATTTCACTAGTGTGGTTTCAGGACCATTTACTCAATATGTTAATATCAAAGCACTTTTAAATAATCTGAAGTAAACACAGTGCAAAAAGTATTATTTTTTAAAAAAACTAAAAATACCAATGAAGCATATTCTTCCTGCTTTTGAAGTCTGGAGGGTTGAAGCAAAAACATAGATGCAACATGTTTTCTCAAAAAATAATGCTTTTAAGTATAAGCCACCTGACTAGCCAAGACACAGATCTATGATCAAATGCTTTTTTTCAAACAAGAAATTGGTGTGACTTGGGAAGTGAGGTTTGCACCTAAATCAAATGGCATCTTCTTAAACCTGGTTTTTGACAAATGCTGATCATTACTGACTAACTCTTAAAAAGTCCAAGGTGTTACAACTAAGAACAAAACTGCAACACTGACAACCATTTTGAACTCATTATAAAGAAATGGAATTGCTTAAATGTGTCACTGGTTGAACTGTTATAAAGATGCTTCATAAATAATGGCCAAATTAATGATTTTTACGATTCAGGAATGCATACAGATGTAGACAATGAACTCAAAATGGTCAGGGATGTCAGAAGCCTCAATGAAACACTAGGATACATTTTTCTTTCTACGGGACTATGGTCCTTACCAAATCTAAGGCAGTGATTATTTCCTGAATATTAATTTGTACTTGAGATTAGAAGGCACTACACAAAATATTCACACTCAAAACAGGACCATGTTAAATCCATTTTGCCCCCATCTCCAGCCACCTCTAACTTCATGTTTGTATTTGCTCACCAAGATTAGAGACTTCCTCTCTAGCATGCCCCCAAACAGATATAGCCATATCTTATTCCCCAGAACCTGCGAATATTACCTTATTTGGCAAAAGAGTGAATATTATCTTCTGTGGCGAAAGATGTAATGAAGCCTCTTCAGAGAAGTGTATCCCGGATTATCTAGTGGGATAATCAACTTTGCATGTAACAAACTTTGCGTGTTCTCATCCTTTTGTAGGAGCTAAAAATTAAAATAATGGAACTCACAGAGATAGTAGAATGACGCTGACTAGAGTCTGAGAAGGGTAGTTGTGGAGTTACAAAGGGTGTGGGGATGGTTCATGGGTACAAAACTATATTCTGATAGAATAAATAGGGTCTAGTTTTTGATGGCACAACAGAATGACTACAGTCAACAGTGATTTAAAAATAACTAAATAACTAAAAGTACATTTAAAAATAACTAAATAACTAAAAGGGTATGATTGGATTGTTTGTAACACAAAGGATAAATGCTTGAGGTGATGCATACCCTATTTACCCTGATGTGATTATTTCACATTGCACGCCTGGATCAAAATATCTCATGTATCCCATAAATATAGACATCTACAACGTAACCACACACACAAAAATTTTTTTAAAGAAAGAGGCAAAGGGAGTTTGTTTTGAGACAGACATATAACAGGAGGTCATGTGACTGCAGCAGCAAGGATTGGAGCGATGTGGCCACAAACCAAGGAACACCTGGAGCCACCAGAATCTGACAGAGATAAGGAAGGCTTCTCTCTTAGAGCCATTAGAGGAGTGTGACCCTGCTGACACCTTGACATCAGACTTCTAACCTCCAGAACCATGAGAGAAGAAACTCCTGGTGTTTGTCAGAGCAGGAGCACTGTCATCTTGGACAAACACCCCCACTTTAAGTTCCAGCTCCCTTTCTAGCCTCATGCATTTCAAGGAAATCACTTCTTTTCTAACTACAAGCATCCAGAAAGAGCAGACAGTAAAACACAGATAAGACAGCCCAGGCACAAAGGGAGGTGGGAGGAAAGTCTCTTAGGTTACTGCCAAGCTTTACCCTCATACAGTGGGCCCCAGTAAAACAGTAGGCCTTAAGAAGCACATTCCTTTCCCTTCAGGTGCACTAAGATAGAAAAACTAAAGGCAAACTCAAGGGGTGTGCCTTCCGCTGCAGAAAAATGTATGGGAACAGACACACAACTCTCTCCCGAATAAGCACAACAAAGAGACACAGAAGCAGTCCAAGCCTCTGATAAACTCTTCCATCCTAAATCCTTGAAAACTCTTAGTCTATAAGAGAGTGTGCCTCTGACCTAATGCAGCCAGATGCCCTCTCAGGTTTGTTTTTCTCTAAAATAAGCCTGTCTTAATCGTCAAGCCACCTTTCCTGTTTCTTTCCTTTTTCTTTCATTATTACAGTGTTTCAGTTCCTCATCTGTGGGGATGTATCACAGCAGCCACAGGAAATTGCCACACTCTCCTTTCACTAACCTGCTTTTCCTCCATCTGCATCCAGTAACTTGGCTGCAAAGTCCTGTGTTGTCTGCAGGTCAGGGACAGTTATCCCTGCACTCACAATCTGTGGGCAAGTTATATCATGCTGCTTCAACTTGTTGACCTAGCAAACCCTTGCATCCACCTTAACACATCTTTTCCCCCAGCATCTTGAGATGCACATATCTGCTGCCTCCAGATGCTTTCAAGCCAAAAAGACAAGTAAAGCTAAAAGCCTGAGTGGGTGGTGCCTATGTGTCAGAGCTCTGCTGCTGTGGCAGGGACTCCAGGTACCAGGACTCCTACCATTTGGAGTTCTGTGGGAGGAAATACTGGCTCTGCTGGGGTGACAGTGTTGTCTGTCTGTCTGTCATCTCAGCCCTTTCTTTTTTGAGTGGAGTGTAAAGCTGAGGACTCCCACAAGACTGAAACACAAGTGCTCCAAGCAGAACAGCTTGGTGATGGCAATCCCTGAGAATAGATGTCTGCAAGGAAAAGATGCTTGTCCGTAGACCCCACATGATAGTGACTTTAGTTAAATTCTAGCCATGGCTACAAAACAGCTTAGTGAATTCCAAACTGAAGTCTTTTTCAGGTATCTGGCAAACAGGGTGGAAGGCCCAGCCTACTGTTTTGAAGTAACATAGATCCATTCTCTCAACATGCAATATGCACTTATGGGTGGTAGCCATCTTGAGCAGGTGCAAGTAGCAGCCATCTTGAGCATGTGTGGGGGCAGCCATCTTGTGAGGAACAAGTCAGAGTTTGCTGATTTTACAGAGGCAGAACCGGATGCTGATGTATAAAATATTGTATACCGGAATTCGCTTATTTATGTAAGACATCTTAAAAGAGTATAAAAATAATGCCAAATGGAAAAAAG
Organism: Cheracebus regulus; assembly: GCA_963574635.1. Lineage (NCBI taxonomy): Eukaryota > Metazoa > Chordata > Mammalia > Primates > Pitheciidae > Cheracebus > Cheracebus regulus. The sequence goes on from CAUYQU010104478.1 coordinate 26,093, forward strand.
GAGTAAATATAAACAAAGGATACAGTGAATATAAGGTTGAAAACATCGAATTGTTCACACACTTACTACCATGACCCAACTGTCATAAATATTGTGAAAGAAGACACTTAGCAGTTAACAATGTTCATGAAATGAAAAAAAAAAAAAAAAAAAAACAACTACTGGAAAAAAGGATGTTTCTTTATACTACAGTGAGGTGGACACGATGTTATGAAGTGAAATAGCAACAGTTTCTCTATAGGGGACACTCTAAGACTTACGGGGTACTTTATTCTCCTGACAATGCGTAGAGGTCCCTGGGATCTCACTAGGAGTAAATTCAGTTCATGGGGGCAACAAGGGGACAATATGGCGAGGGAGAAGTCAAAGTAGGAAGAGAAGTTTCTGACCTTCTAGTCCAGTGATTTTCCCCACTTGTTAACAAGGCGAGGATGGGATGAAGCAAGACAAGGGAAATAGTTCTTTAAGAACAATGACCAGCCAAAGTCTGAGGATGAGGGAGGTGGAAGGTGGTTAAAAATTCAGCCTAGATGGATCACCTGAGGTCAAGAGTTCAAGATCAGCCTGGCCAACATGGCGAAACCCCATTTCTACTAAAAATACAAAAATTAGCTGAGCATGGTGGTGGGAGCCTATAATCCCAGCTACTTGGGAGGCTGAGGCAGGAGAATCGCTTGAACCCAAGAGGCAGAGTTTGCAGTGAGCCGAGATTATGCCACTGCACTCCACTCTAGGTGACAGAGTGAGACTCTTATCTCGAAAAAAAAAAAAAAATCAGCCCAGATGTTAAAGCTATGAAAGTCAAGGAAAGACTCAGGAAGAACCATTCCAAACTGAAGGTGACTAAAGAGACCTGATATTTCAGTGATCCAGGATCCTGGCTGGGAAAAACATGATTGAGACGATCAGCAAAGCTGAGCATGGTCCGAGGATTAGGTGACTGGCATGCATCAGTATTAACTTTCTGATTGTAATTCTGTAGGAGAATGCACTTGTTTGTAGGAATGACACACAAAAATATTCAGGAATAATGGAGTATCAGGTAGACTATTTATTCTCCATTGTTTCAGAACAAAAAAAGAATCATTTTAGTTGAAGCTTCAACATTTCTATAAGTTTGATTGTTTCAAAGTTTAAAAATACATTTTAAAAATTCAGCTCATAAAACTTTCATGGCATGAATAAACTCAACCTTGTACAGACATGGTGAAGAGAAACTTTCATTTGACAGTGCAGGTGATGGAGGAGAAGGATGGGGAACGCCGAAGGAGAAATGCTGCTCACAAGAGGCTGGATTTAATCATCTAAAAGAGAATGAAGGCAGGAAGCCAGTGCTATTCTCCGTTTCTATAACAAATCTAGGGCTTCACAAATTTAAAGTGGGTCAGTGACTGCAAAGCGAGGGGCACTTTACCCCCAGACCTCGGGGATTCAGGCAAGGTTAACAACAGACATGTTGGCAAAAGGCTACTCAAACTATTCCGATGTCCAGCATTATACATCCAATTCTGAAGCTGTCCACACTGTCATTATGGCGTGGCTATCACCACAGCCTGTTCTTCCTTGAGCAGTGAGGCAGAAGAGGAATTCATTTGTAGAGGCAGAATTTTACATTGTCTCTAAAATATAAAAGAAGGATCCCAGCTTGAGCCTCAACATCTAGACATCCGATACATAGAAGATTGGTAGACTGACCTTCTAATGACCAATTGATAAACGAAGCCAACTGGAAAAGAATTGCAATATCTGATTCCAGGGCAATGATTAACTCAGAAGAGGAAATATTCTGAGCAGAGGCAGCTGCCTGCCACTCTGACGGGCCCTTGGCCCACGTCCCCATGGGGACCTCTTGCCTCTGTCCTAAGGAGGGGATATTGCAATCAAAAGGCTGATAAATACTAGCCAGCCTGGCTTTGTTTGGCAGAGGAAAGACCACTTGCTCCTGACCAGGACACAGTACCCTCTCCATCTACTTGCCATCACATGTCCAACAAAGCCATTCCACCTTTCCCCAAATTAACATGCAAGGTCTGCGTAATTCTAGGTATTTTCTGATCATAGCGGCTGGCCATACAGAAGGACACAAACATGCAGCTGTCAAGCTGAGGGTCTTGTGATCCAACAACTTTCAAGGGGAAGACAGAGCCTTCCCACAACAGGCGGAAGTGAGCCGAGATTACGCCACTGCACTCCAGCTTGGCAACAGAGCAAGACTCCATCACACACACACACAAAGTAAAGCTTTTTATCCGTTTTTCTCAGGTGATTGATCAACAGCATAACTTTAGGTCTCAGCCCCCTCAAAGTCAGTATCTCAATGGAAGGCTAATTTATCCTCTCTCTCCTGATCATGTTGCATTCCCTGCCATAGGATATGGGTTGTCAGAGTGTGGCAAGGAGCTGAAAGTGGGGAGCAGCTGCTTACAGAAGGCAGAGTTGTCTTCTTGCTTTCATGACCTCTGTTGAGAATGCAGCCTTCCTCAGGCCCTGCCTTTCATGATGTTTGGGCTAGCTTTGTAGATGAGCCAAATTTACTAGTATCTGCGCACCAGAGTTGTCTGGGTCTTCTCTGAAGTTCATGTAGGACGACAATGAACCACGAATGCCTGCAAGCGGATCCTGGCATGCGTATCAAAATGTCAGACCCTCAACTTTGGCCTTGGAAGTCCTAGTGCAGAAGTCAGCAGCCATCTGTTTCCAGAAACACACATCTTTTTGTTTGTCATTTTTTAAATTCGTGGCAAGATCAGCAATCTGACACACGTTGAATGGCTTAAAATAACACCTTACTGGCCTCAGGTTCTGGAGGCTGGAAGTCGAAAACCTATGTCACCTGACCAAAGTCAAAGTGTTGGCAGAGACACACTCCCTCTAAAGGTTCCAGGAGAGAATCCATTTCTCACCTCTTCCAGCTTCTGGTGGCTGCTGGCATTCCTTGGCTTGTGTCCACATTACTCCAATCTCTAAGAAAACATCTTCAAATCTCTGTTTCTGCTCCATCTTGTAGCCTTCCTCTCTGCATGTGTTAAATCTCCCTCTCCCTCCCTATCATAAGGATACATGTGGCCAGGTGCGGTGGCTTATGTCTGTAATCCCAGCACTTTCAGAGACCGAGCTGGGTGGATCACCTGAGGTCAGGAGTTCAAGGCCAGCCTTGCCATAATGGCGAAACACCATCTCTGCTGAAAATACAAAAGTTCGCCGGGCAGGGCGGCACAAACCTATAATCCCAGGTACTCAGGAGTCTGAGGTACAAGAATCACTTGAACCCAGGAGGTAGAGGTTGCAGTGAGCAGAGACTGCACCACTGCACTCCAGCCTGGTTGACAGAGCAAGACTCTGTCTCAAAAAAAAACAAAAACAAAAATACATGTGATTGCATACAGGGTCCACCTGTGTAATCATCTCCTCATTTCAAAAGCCTTGACTTGATCATATTGCCAGAGACTCTTTCTCTGAGTAAGGTAAACTTTAAGTTTACAGGTTCCAGGGATTGAGCTCTGGTTTATTTGGGGATCATTTTTCAGCTGACTACAATGGATAGCAGTAAACATTTGTACCTTAAACTCTGATGTGGACATACTCACCACTAGACAGCAGCCAGAGAGAAGTCTTTGACCAGCATCGGCCTTAGACATGCCAAATTAGACGTAAATAAGCCCGAGAGTCATATGCACAGCCTGCTGAAGCAGGAAGAAGGAAGCTAGCAGGTAGCTTGTGTTACTCATACATCCAAGACAACCTCTGCATTTTCACGCTTCTACTTGGGAGCAACCTAAGAGTGGCCATAAATTTCCTCTTATTTTTATAAGAGGTGGGTGATGACAGAGAATGATTGTTTGGGAATTCTTGTCAGTATCACCACCTTTGTAGCACCTACGAAGGACCCAAGTAAGGACAGTTTAAGATCCAAATGAAGGCAAGCCTCTGATCTTTTCGTTTGTCATTTTCTACATTCCTGGCAAGATCAACAATCTGCCATTCTCAGGTGGTTGATCAATAACATAACTTTAGGTCTCAGCCCCCTCCTCCCTAAATGAGCAGATAGTAGAATGTTCTAGAACTTCATTTTTATATTCAGATAAAATCTGCAATGTTTCTTGGAGCCTGCATATTGCTGCTAACTCTTCCTTGGGTTAAGTAACAGGTAATATCACCATGACTGCATAAAAGTAAATCCTTTGGCCAGGCGCAGTGGTTCACACCTGTAATCCCAGCACTTTGGGAGGCCGAGGTGGGCGGGTCATGAGGTCAGGAGATCAAGATCATCCTGGCCAACATGGTGAAACCCCATGTCTACTAAAATACAAAAAATTAGCCGGGTGCGGTGGCACATGCTTGTAGTTCCAGCTGCCAGGGAGGCTGAGGCAGGGGAATCACTTGAATCTGGGAGGTGGAGGTTGCTGTGAGCTGAGATCATGCCACTGCACTCCAGCTTGGCAACAGAACAAGACTCCATCCGAAAGGAAAAAAAAAAAAAAAGTAAAGTGTTTTAGCCTTTAAATTGCAGGCAAAATAAAGTCTGAATAAAAGAGCCCTTCCCAAACATGAACCCCAACAAATGTGCAAGGTCAGGCACACAGATGTTCTAGAAGGTTCTGTGATGGAGGGGAAGACTGTGGTGTTTATTGCTTTAGGTCTACAAGAGGCAGGTGGCAGAAGCAGGGTGGTGGTGGTGGCTGAAGGGCTGATGGAGAGACTTCTTTCCCAGTGAAAAGGGTACTGAGAAGTTACCTTGGTGACCAGAGGAAAGCCGAACAAGTCCCAGTCACCAAAACGGGTCACCTGTGCCCCTTGAAAGCTGAGTCCTCCCATCCTCATTTCATCCTCTTTTTCTCTTATCACCTACCCCCCTCCCTCAAGATATGGAACCTCCTAGGATCAGCAATGTTTGTTATGATGGATAGCAATTCCACCTTGCCAGAGAAGAGGTATGCAATAGGCCAGTTCGTTGAAGGCCTGAAATAATTCCCAGATCCCCAGGTAGACAGGGTGTGGGGAAAATGGTGAAGGCTCTGGATCATGAGATGGTGGAGCCCCAGCTCCCCATGCCATCTTCTCCCCATGTCTTGGCTCAGCATGGACAGCAGGAGGTCGTGATGCAAGTGAACAGATACAGAACTGCTGCAAACAAGCATCACATCGGTGCCCAGGGCAGGACTTAAAATAGGGAAGCTGCTGGGCACAGTGGCTCATGCCTGTAATCCCAGCACTTTGGGAGGCCAAGGCGGGTGGATCACGAGATCAAGAGATCAAGACCATCCTGGCCAACATGGTGATACTGTGCCTCTACTAAAAAATACAAAAAAATTAGGTGGCCATGGTGGTGTACACCTTTAGTTCCAGCTACTCGAGAGGCTGAGGCAGGAGAATCTCTTGAACGTGGGAGGTGGAGGTTGCAGTGAGCGGATATCATGCCACTGTACTCCAGCCTGGTGACAGAGTGAGACTCCATCTCAAAAAACAATAGGGAACCCCGCATCACATTCCCAAATAAGGGGGCAGTGCCCAGGCAGGGTTTATGCTGCTGCAGCGTGATCCCCCGCTCACTGCTCCGTCTGGTTTCTGTAGAAAGCAGAAATTGGAAGTCCATCCTCCAAACTCTGGGGATGAACTGAGCCGCACTAGACCCAGAGAAGCATATGTAACTCTGTTATTTGGGTTGGTAGTTGCTGTACTAAAAAGCAAGAATCAATGTGAAGCAGGAAATCTTTTTGAGGCTCACTGTACATGGCAAATCATTTCTATTTTGCTACTATCATGGTTCTCTTTTCCTTCCACACTTTGATTGTGTGTCTTGCTGTGGATCTCTGTAAGTTCATCACAATTAAAGTTCACTGAGAGACGGGATGGGGATGGAAGAGGAAAGAGAGCCCAGTGCTCATGCATGATGTAATATGTAGTATGTTCCACAACACCATGTCATATTATGGCTAATGTGCATGAGGGCTTTTTTTCTTTTAGAATGACTGTTGTTTTTAAGTGCCCAGTGACAGACACTTAGGAACAATCAAACTAATAATTCCTGCTCTTCTCTCCCTATGTCACTTTGTGATCATACAAATCCCTCCCTTGGCAAGACCAAGGCTGCATGTCATTAAGCCATTTTGGACAGGCTGTTTATAGTCACTGCCTGATCATCAAGAGAGTTTACACCATGAATGGGATCCTCGGCCGCACATTCAACATGAGAGTGCCATTGGATGTTTACATCCTGTCAGCCAAAGCCCCTTGCAGACCTCACTTTCTTCTCCTCTCCTTCCTCCTAGATCCATTGACTCCTCTACTCTCAGCTGACACCCTCCAAGGAAACTGCCAGATCAAAGTTTGATTGGTTAGAGGGCACATCCCTGACTGCCACAGCAGAAACTACCTCATGATTCCACAGCAAGAGAGCCGTGCCCTGATGTCACTGCCTAGCTGGTGCCGAGGCTGAAAGCAGAGTTCCTTCATCTCCTAAGCAGCTGCCCTCCCCAAGCTGCTCAGCCTTGGGTCTATTCTCTGCACTCCCTCTGATAATCACTGGAGAGCTCTCCATCCAAGGTCAAAATCCTTTGCAACCTCACCCCAGCCTTTTATCTCTGACCATCCCATACATGACACCCTTGACTCCAACCATCTGCAACCAACATCCATCTCCTGAAACGCAGCCCGCTCTTAAATCTCCTTTGCATATACTGTCTCTTCTGACTAAAATGGCTTTCCTTTTGACTAACAACAATTCAGCCTAGAAGACCTAGTCCAGATAGTGCATGCTCTGTGCTACCTACCTCTGGTTTCCAAGTTCACGATATACGTGCTTCTAGTGCAACAGTAATCTCACTTGCTATGGTTTGGGTATTTGTTCCCTCCAAACCTTATATTAAAATTTGATCCCCAGTGTTGGAAGTGGAGCCTAATGAGAGGTGTTTGGGTCAACGAAGCAGATTCCTCATGAAGAGATGAATGCCCTGAGTGGGGGAATGAGTGAGTTCTTACTCTATTAGCTCCCTCAAGAGCTGGCTGTTTCACAGACCTAGGCACCTCCTCCCCCCAGCTGTCTTTCTAGCCGTTTGATCTCTGGACACACTGGCTCCCATTTTCCTTCACCAGAGTGGAAGCAGCCTGAGGCCCTCTCTAGATGTGGAGGCTGGCATCATGCTTCTTGCAGTCTGAGTTACCATGAGCCAAATAAACCTCTTTTCTTTGTAAGTTACCCAGTTGTCACTAAGACAACTAAGTCTTGTCTTAGTCTGTGTTGTGTTGCTATACAGGGATGCTTTATAGCAACCCAACACAGGCTAAGCCAACACTGTTATAAATTCATTCTGCTGTGTTATAAATTAATTAATTTTTTTTTTTGAGACAGAGTCTTGCTCTATTGCCAAGGCTGGAGTGCAGTGGCACAATCTCGACTCACTGCAACCTCCACATCCTAGGTTCGGACTACAGGTGTATGACACCACACCCAGCTAATTTTTGTGTTTTCAGTAGAAATGGAGTTTCACCATGTTGGCCAGGATGGTCTCGATCTCCTGACCTCATGATCCGCCTGCCTCAGCCTCCCAAAGTGTTGGGATTACAGGCATGAGCCACCATACCCAGCCTATAAATGAATTCTTTGTCAGTTCCTGAACTCCTCATGGACAGAAGTATGTCTTGTGTTTCTAATTTCTGCAGGATACCCTGCAGAAATAAGGTTCTGTGTAAATCCAGTGAACAAATACCTTTAAATAAACTGGACTTTGAGGAACACATTATGGCTTACAAAGGGCTATTCCATGCAATTGCTAATGTATTATAGTTACAGAGGGCACCTATCCTTGTGTTTCCAGTCCTAAGGGTCCCTTTCAGGTTTTGGTGAAGTTTAGAGGACCCACATCATTCCACTGATCAATAAATGCCATATCTACTTTACCCTGCTATGGGCTTAGAATTAGACTAGTTAGTGTGGAGAATTCAAACACGAGTCCTTGTCTTTGAAAGATTTGCATTCTAGGACTCACATAAGCAAAACAGTGACAGAAAAGTACTTGGCAAATCATTTGAGTTTTTAAAAAAAATGGTAGGAGCTGTGGTTTGAAAATTTCAAGCCTTATTACACAAGTGGGTTGCAATCAGTTTGGTGGATCATGACTAAAATTGTTAAATGAAATGGAATGGAAATGCGATGAAATAGGACAAGATAGGCTGGCCCCGCGTAGCATTGCATGGAATAGAAAATAGGCCTGGTGCATCAGAGGTAGCAAGAGTAAGTACTGTGCAAATGTTTTGAGTCATGGTGTACTATGCTTCTTACCGTAGGTCATGGCCAAAACGACTATGTTAGAACTTGGAAGTCAAGGCTGGGTGTGGTGGCTCATGCCTGTAATCCCAGCACTTTGGGAGGCCGAGGCGGGCCCATCGCCTGAGATCAGGTGTTCAAGACCAGCCTGGCCAACATGGTGAAACCCCATCTCTACAAAAATTAGCTGGGCATGGTGGCACACGCCTATGGTCCCAACTACTAGGGAGGCTGAGACAGAAGAATCACATGAACTCAGGAGGCGGAGGTTGCAGTGGGCCGAGATCACACAACTGCACTCCAGCCTGGGCAACAGAGTTAGATTCCATATAAAAAAAAAAAAAAAAAAAAAAAAAAAAGTCAAGAGGGAGTGAGCAATAAGAGAAATAACCAAAATGCCTCATGTAAGTAATTTGATCCTGAAAGGATGAAGAAGAAAGGGGCAAAAAGGAATTAAAATAGCAAGTCGTCTGTAATTGAAGGTTAGCAAACACTCCCTAGTGACGGATTGTCACAGGCATTTTAAGAATGGTAAGGTACCGAGGTGGGCGGATCACGAGGTCAAGAGATCGAGACCATCCTGGCCAACATGGTGAAACCCCGTCTCTACTAAAATTACAAAAAAATTAGCTGGGCGTGGTGGCTTGCACCTGTAGTCCCAGCTACTCGGGAGGCCGAGGCAGGAGAATTGCTTGAACCCTGGAGGTGGAGGTTGCAGTGAGCCGAGATCGCACCACTGCACTCCAGCCTGGCGCCTGGTGACAGAGTGAGACTCTGTTTCAAAAAAGAAAAGAAAAGAAAAAAAAAAGAATGGTAAGATACCTAATGTTTAATTAAAGGCTGTTTTGCAGAGACAAGAAAGCCTGCTAAAGTCTACTAACAAAAACTCTGCCCTTCCTTGACTAAATCATACAACATAAACTCATTCTGCAAAGAATGTCATTTATCTGTTTGAGCATCATTACCATTGATTCAAGCTAATTATGCATGGAATGAAGACAGCAAAACAGCCAAAAGACGGTCCAGCCACTGCATGAAGGGAGAGGTCCTCACAGCCAGTGGAGAACAAAATAATGCACGCCTCTAGGAGTTTGCAGAAGTGTTAGCAAGGAGTTCGTACAGTCCCAGGGGCAGCTGGGGATTCAAGCCAATCTTCTCTAGGTCTCAAGGGACTGGAGACCCCAGCCAACATCAGTCTTTTGTAAATGTTCACACTGCCTTATGGTGAGGAGTGTCATGATTAAATTACAAGCACAGACTGACATGTCACCCAATCTAGCCAGTTATACCACTATATTATCTCCCAGGAGCTAGAAACAAATGCAGAGGGGGAGATGATGCTATTTCCTGCAGCTACCACCTCCCCATCAGTGATAGCCCTGAGATCGTACAAAATGTGTCTGATATGATATCCCCTCTGAATTCGAAATGCCTATTTTTGGTCCCCTATTCTGAATCTTCTTCTCCCCTGACCTAATAGCCACAAATCATTCCCAAGCTTTTTAAGGACTTGGCTTTTATTCCCCTCACCAGCTGGTCACCCTCACTCAAACACACTCCACTTCATTCGTGGTTCCTCTGCAGCATGATACCCTGAATTGAACGTAGCACGCCAGTTATAAGTGGCTGCATGCAGGACCCAGGAGCCTCAGCCACCCTTTCTTTGGATGCTACATTTGTATTAAGGCAGTCTGAGGTCCCAGGAAAATAATCATGGCTGTTGACAGTCAATGAGCTTGTCTAATTAAGCTCGTAGGAATTGAGAGGATTATACATATCCTGTCCAGCTGCCTGTGGCTTTCAAAGCACAAGTTCTTCTGGCTAATTTGATATAAAGAGTCTGTGTTTCCTCTACAGAGTCTAACCACAGAAAATGTGATTTCCTGCCACTTATTCATAACAGAGTTCCACCACATCAAAACAACTCAATGTTCCTGTGGTTATAATAGTGTTTTTGCAATTTTCGCCCAATAAGTAGTCTCATGAAACGTTCACCCTGGTCCAGATTTTTGAAATCATGACATTGATTGATATTCAGCTTGGTGTACCAGAAAGAGAATAGACAGTGAATGAGGCTGCCGAGGTTCAGAGCTGGGCTGCACGACTAATCAGCTCTGTGACTTTTGCAAGTGTCTGCACCTTGACCTTGATGCTCAGTGCCTCAATTTCCCCATCTATAACAGAAAGGCAATGGAAGTACTCATTGGCTCTTGGGAGGTTTGAATGTGTTCATCCGTATGAAGTGCTTGACACAGGGTCTGGCAGCTGGCAAGGGGTCCAATAAGCAGAGCAATGGTTTACTCTCTTGTCCTGACTGGGGTAATTTCAAAAGCAAAAAGGAACATTACTTAAAATTATATAGAGACACAGCATAAACTGGGATGCATGGCCTCTTGTCAATAGGCGTCAGCCTTGATGATGACATTCTACTCACCTCAGTCCTCATTTCCCATTCTGCTAAAGAAAGCTAACACCGCTCATATTATAGGATGACTTGAGAGGGTTAGAAGCAATCCAATCTACATAAATTGCCAAGCATAGAGCAGTTATTCGATAAACATGGGTCTTCTTAGGTTATTTTTGTGGCTTCCAGCCGAAAGTTCATTTCCTTGATGGTGTGCCCCTTCTGACATCATAAATATGGGGGAAATCCTGCTTCCCACGGCTTTACATCCAAGTAAAGCCAATTAATAACTGAAGAGGAAGGAACGGGTATGCAGGGAGAGGCAATCTGAGCCCTCTCTTGGCAGCAGCTGATGAATATAAATGATTTGAAAATTAAAAAGCCATTAGGCTATTAAAAATAGCTTCTAAGAACCATCCCTCAATAAATTATTTTCATGCTTAAAAACCCAACTGGAAAGAATATAAATGGTAATACAGGCCATCTGAAAAGTCAATAACCAGATATAATGGTCAATTTCTTTGATATTATTGTCTAATTAAGCAATTTAGCATTCGTTGAAATTGCATTTAACTGAGTCAGTGCCGTCTACAAGTGATGTAGAGCCAATTTCTTTAACGCTGAAGAGAAAAAAAATAAAACTTGAATACAAGGAAGAACAGACTCTAATTGATGTTTTGTACTCAACTGGCTGGATTTCCAAAATGCAATTCAGGAGCTAAAAGGGAAGCCATCGAATGAACCACTGCTTAGAGCTGAGATGCACAGTCCCCAGCCTTTGGAAGGTGGCAGCCCTCTGCACGTTTGTGTACCTGGGAGATGGGAAATGCTCCATCTTCACGGCCTCTTGCCCACAGAAGCAAGAGGTTCTAAGTGGCTCTCTCTCAGTTCAGTGATTCTCAAGCTTTTTGGAAGCTTTTTAAATTTCATTGCCCAAACTACTCCCCAGACCAATCAATTCAGAATTACTGGTTATGGGACACTAGCTTCCGTATTTTTTAAAGTTCCCCAAGAGAGTCCTTTGTGCACCCAAAGTTGAGAGCCACTGTTAGGGATGAGTCCTGAGGCATCTGTAAGCACCAGCCAGGTAGCCAAAAAATTCCTCAAGAACATTAAGAACACAACCTTTCTATTTTTCAGCTGCAATGCCCGGAAAAACAAAATCAGTTGGTAGGTTGTCTTTACATTTGCACTGACACCCCAGAGGGTCCTGGAGGAATACATCCAGTAAGAAAACTGTAGCATGAAAGGCAAATAGTCCTTGTGCTGAGAGCAAAATTCACTTTGGTGTGTGTTCTCCTGACAGCTGCTGCCCCCAAGTACTCAACTCCTTAGAAACTACAACCTTCCCAGAACCAGTGACATAACTAGCAATATGTGGAATGCATTGCTTATGTATTGGTTGAGGCAGGAGGATCACTTGAGGCCAGAAGTTCAAAACCAGCCTGGGCAACCTAGAAAACCCTGTCTCTATAAAAACTTGAGCCTAGGAGTTGGAGGTTGCAGAGTCATGATGGCACCACTGTACTCCAGCCTAGGTAACAAGACCCTGTCTGAAGAAAATAATAATAATGATGATGATTATTTTGCTGTGTAGCTTCCAAGGTAGCCCAAGACAATTCTCCCTTTCTGATGTTCATATCCTTGTGTAATCTCCTCTGACACTGTATCAGGCTGTTCTGTGTGACCAATGGCATAAGACAGACCAGATTGTATGTCACTACCACGGCCAGATCCCAAAAGACATGGTGGCTTCTTCTGCCTTTCTCTCTCTTGAATCAGTTGCTCTGGAAGAAGCCAACTGCATGTCATGTAGAAATTCAAGCAGCCCTATGGAGAGATGCATGTGGCTAGGAACCGAGACCTCAACCCAACACACAGCCAGGGGCTCAGCCTCCTGCTAATAGCCATGTGAGTATGTTTAAACATGGACCCTCCATCCCAGTTAAGCTTTCAGATGATCGTAGCCCCAGCCAATACCTTGACGGCAACCTCCCAGGAGATGCTAGCCAGATCTCTCTGCTAAGCTGCTCCTAAATTTCTGACCCACAGAAACCAGGAGACAATAAACGTTTGCTGGCCAGGCGCAGTGGCTTACGCCTGTAATCCCAGCACTTTGGGAGGCCAAGGGGGATGGATCACGAGGCCAAGAGATCGAGACCATCCTGGGCAACATGGTGAAACCCTGTCTCTACTAAAGATACAAAAAAATTAGCCAGGCGTGGTGGCACGTGCCTGTGGTCCCAGCTACTCAGGAGGCTGAGGCAGAAGAATCGCCTGAACTCAGGAGGCGGAGGTTGCAGTGAGCAGAGATTGCGCCACTGCATTCCAGCCTGGCGACAGAGCAAGACTCCATCTCAAAACAAATAAATAAATAAATGTTTGTTATTTTAAGCCACTAAGTATCAGGGAAATTTGTTATCCAGAAAGACAAAGCGAACACAGCATATATACTTGGAGTCTAGGCTGTGCACAGTGGTTCATGCCTGTAATCCCAGCACTTTGGGAGGCCAAGGTGGGAGGATCACTTAAGGCCAGGAGTTCAAATCCAGCCTAGGCAACATAGCAAGATTCTGTCTCTACAAAAAAAATTTTAAAAATTACCTGGGCATTGTGGTATGCACCTGTAGTCTCAGCCACTCAGAAGGCTGAAGTGGGAGAACGGCTTGAACTCAAGAGGCCAAGGTTGCAGTGAGCCAGGATCACACCACTGCACTCCAGCCTAGGAGACAGAGCGAGACTATGCCTCAAAAAAAAAAGTATCAGTAATCCCCTGACTCATCTCCCTGCTTCTGTTCTTATATCCTTCCCAGCCATTGTCCACATGGTAACCAGAAGGAATTTTCTAGAATCCAGGTTATGTCAGAAGTTCTCAGACTTTCTCAGTTCATGTCATTTTTAACAATTTTTTTATTGCATCCAACAGTCCCTTTTTTAAGGTCCATACAGCTTAATATGTATTTTTGTCCTCATGATTCAGTAGCCATTTGAAAAAATAATACACTTAAGTTGAAAGAAAAAATATTTTTCTATCATTCTTAAGTAACACAATTTCTTGCCAGTGAGATGCGTGCTCTGTTGGATGCTCAAACCTCGGGATCAGATTGGACCCTGCCACCCTCATTTCCTGTTTCACATTGATTTTTGCTTTTTAGCACAGCAACTACCAGCCCTAATAGCAGGGTTACATAAGCTTCTCTGGGTCCAATCACACTGCTCAAAATTTTACAGTGAGTAATATTTACATAACCATGCAATTGTAAATGCTGTCTGTTAGTTCTAAGTCTTTTCCCACCAACCCATAATCAAAGCCTAGAAGACCTATTTTTATGGTTTAAGAAGAAAACGTATTATAAATCCACAAATGCAAAAGAGATGGGAGGGGAGGCAGCAGTATTAATCATCTAAATTAATGGGTCAAAAGTTAGTTGTAGAGTCCTTCATTCAGGTTGATGGTGGTAACTGAGAGAAGAGCTAAAAAGTAGAATTCAGTTGGGTCTACACTGGGAGCCTAAGGATGGAGGTGGGAGAGATGTTCATATTTCATTTCTGAACATTCTTCCTTTTATAGCCTCTGGAACCACTTTTTTAAAAAACCATATTACTTTTACAATTAAAATAAAATCATATTAGCTTGGTGAAAATTGTGGTTTTTGTCATTACTTTCTTTTCTTTTTTTTTAAAGATGGAATCTTGCTCTGTCACCCAGGCTAGTGTGCAGTGGCTCTATCTAAGCTCACTGCAACTTCCACCTCCCAGGTTCAAGCAATTCTTCCACCTTAGCCTCCCAGGTAGCTGGGACTACCAGCACATGCCAACACGTCTGGCTAATTTTTGTATTTTGTATTTTTTTTTTTGGAGGCAGAGTCTCACTCTATCCCCCAGGCTGGAGTGCGATAGTGGAATCTCGGCTCACTGCAACCACCGCCTCCCAGGTTCAAGCGATTCTCTTGCCTCAGCCTCCCAAGTAGCTGGGATTACAGGCACGTGCCATCATGCCCAGCTAATTGTATTTTTAGTAGAGATAGGGTCTTGCCATGTTGGCCAGGCTGATCTTGAACTCCTGACCTCAGGTGATCCACTTGCCTCTGCCTCCCAAAGTGCTGGCATTATTGGTGTGAGCCACCACGCCCGGCCTAATTTTTGTATTTTTAACAGAGACTGGGTTTCATCATGTTGGCCAGGCTGGGCTTGAGCTCCTGACCTTGGGTGAGCCCCCCGCCTCTGCCTCCCAAAGTGCTGGAATTATAGGTGTCAGCCACATGCCCAGCCTTGTCATTTGTTTTTAATGGCAGAAACTGCAATTACTTTTGCACCAACCCCATATATTTATTTCCGGGTGGTGTATTAACACCTTCTCTTCCAGGAGTCTCCCATCCAGCATCTTTCTCCTGAGTGACTTTTCACCCACGTGCCAGGTTGTGTGTTTAACTGCTAGGTCCCACTGAAGTTCCATATCACAGCACTTATCCTCCTCTGGTGCCATTTCTCATATGGTTCCTTCATACCAAGCTCTGCAAACATGACATCCTCATCCAACTCCTCCTTCCAACTCATTACCTTTCAGAAGACAAACACTGTGTCCTAAGTCTTATGTATAGGTGCATCCTCTCTCTTTTCCAGGGTTAGGACCACACAGAGAAGATGCTCTATAAATACTTGCTTTCTGACTCCAAGCCTCTTAGGCTACCAAAAAAGAAGTTGAATCTTAGCCTTAAGAGAATACAGCATTGACTTACTTGTCTTCTCTGCTGGACTCATTTTTCCTGGAGGGCAGTGCTTGATTTTCACACATTCGCAAGCCATTAGAGACCAAAAGATGCTAACAGACAAAAGCCACTCAATACTTGTCTGTGAAACAAATAAATGGATGAATGAGTGAATTCAGCAAGTTGGAAGGGCAGTCACTTAGAATTGATAGTGTGTGTGTGTGTGTGTGTGTGTGTGTGTGTGTGTGTGTGTGTGTGTGTGTGTAGATGGGGTCTCACTGGGCTGGTCTTCAACTCCTGGGCTTAAGGGAACCTCCCACCTTAGCCCTCGAAAGTATTGGAATTCATCTAGAATGAACTCTTCACTACTGCAGAAATTGTCTAGTAGCACTCTTGCTTTCAAATTCCATTTTTCATTAACTTTGACATTAAACACAAATATTTCATCTGTGTCTGTCATTTTCAAAATCACGATATTTAAAAGAGATCTTTGCTAGAGATCTCTGCAGCCCATTTATTAAAGTTCTCATTTGGATCTGAATTTGTCTGAAAAGGGAAAAAGAGTCTTAGATATCTTTTGTTTTTTGCTTTTTTTTTTTTTTTAACTTGCTTCAGTTAACAACACCAATAATATCAAGAGCAGCCAGGTTGGCTCTCTCTCTCTTTCTCTCTCTATCTCACTCACACGCACGTGTGCACACATACACTCACACTATCACTCAGCCTCTTGAATCCCGCTGAAAGCCCTGAGGATCCATCAGGCCTCGTGAAAGATTTCCTTTGTGCCCTCACCTTGGAGGTTTTCTCTGAGATGACTAAAACCTTGAAATACTTCAGGCTCATAGCTATTCCCCATATGTAGCACAGCACTAACTACACCTTAAAGGCCTTTGACGTTCCAGGAAAGAATATTACACATTGCCTTTGGAGATAGGGTAACCCCCAATTACTGGTAGACACTATGAGGATATGACAATGAAAATACACTAGCAATTTCTACTGTATTCACTCAAATATATTTCCTCTGCCAGGCCCAGAGCTTGGAACAATATCCCATCCTGAATTTATCCAATAATGCTTTTTTATAACCTCAGCAAAAAGGCTGATAGGCTGGTGTGATGGTTAGTACCGGCTGTCAACTTGCTTGGATTGAAGGATGCAAGGTATTGTTCCCGGGTGTGTCTGTTGCCAAAGGAGATGAACATTTGAGTCAGTGGACTGGGAGAGGCAGACCCACCCTCGATCTGTCTGGGCACCATCTAATCAGCTGCCAGTGTTGCTAGGATAAAAGTAGGCAGAAGACCGCAGAAGGACTTGACTTGCTGAGTCTTGCGGCCTCATCTTTCTCTTGTGCTGGATGCTTCCTGCCCTCCGACATCACACTCCAAGTGCTTTAGTGTTTGGACTCTTGAACTCACACCAGTGGTTCGCCAGGGGTTCTCCGACTGAAGAGAGTGGCCACAGACTGCAGGCTGCTCTGTCGGCTTCCCTACTTTTGAGCTTTGGGGACTCGACTTGGAATCACTTGCTTGCTCCTCAGCTTGCAGACGGCCTATCGTGGGGCTTCACATTGTGATTGTGTGAGTCACTTCTCCTTGATAAACTCCCCTCTGTGTATACATCTATCCTATGAGTCCTGTCCCTCTAGAGAACCCTGGCTAATACAGGTGGTCACCGGTTGTCACCGTTTATCAAACATTTATTCTGGGTCCAGAGCTGCACTAAATATATAAGGAACTTAAGACAGTGCCCACACACAGTAAACATCACCCCAAAACCAGAGATCACCCCGCTGATGCGTGCGTGGATGGAACACTGGAACCCAGGATGCCTGTCCGCTGGCCCTGTGGTGGCTCTGTCCACCTGCTTGTGTTTGGCACTGGAAGAATCAGGTGTCTGGTTCCCAACATTTGTTCATGGTCTGGACTGAAGGGCAAGGTTGAGGATGTGGAGGAGGCAAGGTATCCTCCCTCACTGGCCAATAAATGGGTGTGGATATGAAAGAAAGATAAATCAGGTTCAGCTCTTCTCCACTGCAGTTTCAAACAATGAAGTCCAATTCATACAAAGTCCCTGAGCAATGAGGAATCAGATATATCAGGGAGTCACCACTCTAGTTAACTTGTTCCCAGGACCCCTCCTCTGTAGACCCTCAGGGTGCCTCCAATGGCCATGCAGACCAACAGAGATGACCCTCTGCTCCAGACCTTTCATCTTTTCCCTCCCTTCCCTCCTGTCCCCTCACATTTTCCCTTTTTTTTCCTCCATGAATGTCACCATTTTTGTTCTGCTTGATAAAGAGAAGAGAGCATTGGAGCCCTGAGAGAGGAAAGAGGAAGGAATAGAAGAACCTCTGAGGTCTCCTCTGGTTGAACCTTCAGATTGAATATCTTTGGGGAAAAAATACTCAAAATTGGATAAACTGCCTTGTAAAAGTTTATCTTTTTGTCAGTCCTCCAAAAAACCCCATAATAGAAGAAATAGATAATAAATAGATAAGACAAAGATCAGAGAGAAGATAGATAAATACATAGATAGATAGATACATAGATAGATACCTAGACAGATAGATAGGAGAATAGGGAATTAGGGTAACCAAGGGTAAAGGAATAAGCAGAAGAACAGTAGGGGCAGCCAGTTCCAAGCAAGATAAGTCAGAAAACAGGCCACACCCTCACTCCTGTGATAACAAGACAGACGTCTCCACTTCAGCCTCTGATTGACTGTGGGCCAAATGTCCACTTCAGTCTCTGATTGGTCGCAGGCCAATCCTTCACAGGGTGTAACCAATTAGAGGCCTCTGAAGGGCCCCTGGGGTGTTACCAAATTCTTCTAGTTTAATAAAAAGCCTAAAGAACATTATACTAGAGGCTTTTGAGCCTTTTTTTTTTTTTTTTTTTTTTAGATCAAGTCTTGCTCTGTCCCCCAGGCTGGAGTGCAGTGGCATGATCTTGGCTCACTGCCACCTCCACCTCCTGGGTTCAAGCAATTTTCACACCTCAGACTTTTAAGTAGCTGGGATTTGGGCACCCACCACCATGCCCCGCTAATTTCTGTATTTTTAGTAGAGACAGGATTTCACCATGTTGGCCAGGATGGTCTTGAACTCCTGACCTCAGGTGATCCACCCTCCTCAGCCTCCCAAAGTGCTGGGATTACAGGAGTTAGCCACCACACTCAGCCTTAGGCCCCTTTCTTGAGCCCACTCCCGCTCTGTGGAGTATACTTTTGCTGCAATACATCTGTGTTTTCGTTGTTTTTTTCCTTTGTGGCTTTGTTTGTACACTTTGTTCAATTCTTTGTTCAATGTGCCAAGGACCTGGACAACTCACAGTCAAGACTTTCTATCCAGCAACACAAGGACTGGTCGGGGCTTCATCATGTGTAGCAGCAGTCCCTGCATGGAAGTGACGTAACAGGCATTGTATCTGACTGGCCTGTGGGGGTAATGACTGCATCTTACAGGTGGCCAGAGTTGGACTCTGTTACACAAGGACTTGTGTGACCACCCCAGGAAAAAAAAAAAAAAAAGAAAGAAACGTTGAATTTCTAACCACCAGTACCTCCGAATGTGGTCTTATTTGGAAATATGGTATTTACAGAGATAATCAAGTTAAAATGAGGTCATTAGCTTGGGACCTATAACCATACATGACTGCTGTCCTTATCAAAAGGGGAACTTTGGACACAAAGACAAACACGTATTGAACGAAGATAATGTGGAGACAAGGTCAAGTCCATTCTCTTCCAGGCCAATCTATTTCAGGCTCACTGAGTCAGACGATCATCTTGGACCCTCTTGCTTTCTTCCAGCTCACCATGTTGTATTCAGGCCTCTCCACTTCCTCAAGCTGTTCTTTTTCCTGAAATCATTTCTCTCCTTCCTGAACTGCTTCACCCCCAAAGGTCTTCCAGGCTAACGCTAGTGCAGCATGCTGCGTTCTGTCTGCCTGTGTATTCTCATGAAGACCTACTCTGCAAGGCTGTTTCAAAGAGAAGACAGTCATGTGACTGGAATGATACATTTATAAGCCAGGGAATGCAAGGATTGCTGGCAACCAGCGGGCGTTAGGAAAAGGCAAGGAAGAATTCTCTTCTAGAGCATCAGAGTGAGTGTGATCCTGCTCATATCTTGATTTTGAACTTCTAGCTTCCAGAACTCTGAAACGATAAACTTCGGTTCTATGCACCCAGTTTGGGGTGCTTTGTAATGGCAATCCGATGGAACACATACAGACCCTGTGGCCTTCACCTCATGGCCAGAGCTGTGTAGACTACACAACACCAGTCACGGAAGTAGGGAAGTAGAAAAGGCTTTCTGGGTTTTTTTTTTTTTTTTTTTTTAGTAGCGACAGGGTTTCACCATATTGGCCATGTTGGTCTCGAATTCCTGACCTCAAGTGATCCGCCAGCCTCAGCCTCCCAAAGTACTGGGATTACAGGTGTGAGCCACCACGCCTGGCCAACTGAGTTGATTGGATACAGGTGTCCCATAAATAGCATCCTTCTCTTAGCCTGGGTTCAAAATCCTTCCAACCACTGCATTCTGCTCTCAAGCTAATTCCCTTCAGCATTTCCTCTGCTCCCCATTCATTTTTCTCTGCTTTTCTTTTCTTCTCTTGCTCTGTCTGAGTTGGGGGTCTCGTGGGAGAGAAGCCTCTTGCAAAAACTCAGCAAAAAAAAGCAAGAGAAAACAGAAGCATAGAAAATGCAAGACCGAGAGCATGCCAACCTTGATTATTGTTTGATTCTCTGTGTGATCTCTTCTTGAGGGGCAGCTGAATTTCTGCCCTGAACTCTGAAAGTACCCATAAGTCCCTATAAATAGTTTTTAGATTTTCATCTAGCTCAAGTGGGTTCCTACTGGTTGCAACCAAAGAGATCTAAAAAATGCAAACTGCACTGGCATACACACACACACACACACACACACACACACACACACACACACACACACACAATGGGCATTGTGTCTCAGTGCCGTAGATGTGTGTTGCCTCCAAGATGTGGTGGACAGAGTATAGATGCCAAGGATGTACAGAGGACAGGGGATCCTTCCACCTGATAGCAGAGGGAGGCTTTTCATAGACATAAACTTTGCAGGGTGCCCAGGAATTGTCCAGCAGAGGAATCAGTCCAGGCGGCAGGAACCGCACTCTAGATTCCTGTGTCTCTGCAAGATTAACACTGAACACTGGCACTGGCAAAGTTTTTATCATTCTCCAGCCAAAAAACAGCCAGCCTAGAAACAACACCGCTTCCCAGTTGCCATGTTAAATGGAGCCAGGCGTTTAGAGATTGAGTTGTCCTGGATCCTCCTGTTTCCAAAAGGAAGCCTTAAATTCTCTGCCAATGGAAACCACATCTGTGGATTCCCAAAACAAATCAATTCTCCTGCCTGTGGATTGCCATTCAGACACAGACACCGATAAACGCTACCTCCTAATTACAAGAGCAGCGTTCGAGCTGCACAAATATTTGCTTTGTTTCTCCACACTTCACCAATTAAGCTAAAGTAGAGAGTAAAATTGCATTACTGCAGATTGAACAAACAAAATGCCGTGGTTAACAGCCACCTCAAGGGATGCGTGGAAATGGGAGATCGGTCTCATGGCTTGACAACAGGTCTCTCTCTTGCATCCCAGGATGGGATAATGTGGGACGTTTCTTTTAAGTCAATGTATACATTTAAGTCAACATGTATCTTTTAAGTCAATGCATATCAATGTCTGTGTTGCAGGCATATACACCTGCATGCAACACCAATTGACTGTCTGTTTGTTTGTTTTGAGACAGTGTCTCATGCTGTTGCCCAGGTTGGAGTTCAGTGGTGCAATCTCTGCTCACTGCAACCTCCACCTTCCAGGTTCAAGCAATTCTCCTTCCTCAGCCTTTTGAGTACCTGGGACTACAGGTGCCTGCCACCATGCCCAGCTAATTTTTTTTGTTTTTTGTTTTTTTTTAGTAGTGATGGGGTTTCACCATATTGGCCATGCTGGACTCAAACTCCTGACCTCAAGTGACCTGCCAGCCTCAGCCTCCCAAAGTACTGGGATTACAGGTGTGAGCCACCATGCCTGGCCAACTGAGTTGATTGGATACAGGTGTCCCATAAATAAGCATCCTTCTCTTAGCCTGGGTTCAAAATCCTTCCAACCACTGCATTCTGCTCTCAAGCTAATTCTCTTCAGCATTTCCTCGCTCCTCACTCATTCTTCTCTGCTTTTCTTTTTTCTCTTGTTCCGTCTTAGTTGGGGGTCTTGTGGGAGAGAAGCCTCTTGCAGAAACATGAGAGAAAGGAAAACAATGAAAGCATTTTCCATCTGCTGGTGACACTGGGGGAAGAAAAGGTTTTAAAAAATCGTCACGTGGTTTAATTTTATTCTAGGGTCGGTCTTGCTGCTGACAGTCCTCCTGGCCCCCGGCCAGTGAGTTCTGTGTCCTCACCATGTTAGGACAGGCATAATAGGGAATTAAGAGCCTAACCTGGGACAGTGCTACTCAGGCAGTCTGGTGGCTTTCATTAGCAGGAAAATGACCTGGTCTACCCTTGTACATAACTGGGAATTCTGATAAATTCTAACCAGAAAGAAGAGGAGGAGGAAGGGGATGGGAAATGACTGCTCCCTGACACCAGGATGCCTCTGTGGTATCGCAGAGCTCTGGCAGGTGGTCCCCAAAGACTCACTGCTGTTATTCATTCCCATCCGTGGTAGGCCCAAGAGCTGTAGAGATGAACAAGACACAGATCAGGCTTTGGGGATGCTTCAGACCTGGACACAGCCTGGCAGACTGGGTTCCTGTGAGATTGTCCACAGGCAGGCAGAATGCAGCATGCCGCACTAGCGTTTGCCTGGAAGACCTTTGGGGGTGAAGCAAGTCAGGAAGGAGAGAAATGATTTCAGGAAAAAGAACAGCTTGAGGAAGTGGAGAGGCTTGAATACAACATGGTGAGCTGGAAGAAAGCAAGAGAATCTAAGATGATCGTCTGACCCAGTGAGCCTGAAATAGGTTGGCCTGGAAGAGAATAGACTTGACCTTGTGTCTTTACAATCCCTTGTCTCCTAGGTGTGAAAGTGTCTTTGACCAGGGTTTGTTTTTGTTTTTGTGTTTTGAGATGGAATTTTGCTCTGTCGCCCAGGCTGGAGTGCAGTGGTGTGATCTCGGTTCACTGCAACCTTCACCTCCTGGTTTCAAGTGATTCTCCTGCCTCAGCCTCCAGAGTAGCTGAGACTACAGGCACCCACCACCACGCCTGGCTAATTTTTGTGTTTTTAGTAGAGACAGAGTTTCATCATATTAGCCAGGATGGTCTGGATCTCCTGACCTCGTGATCCAACCGCCTCAGCCTCCCAAAGTGCTGGAATTACATTTTGTTTTTGTTTTTATTTTGAGCAGGCCTTGCAAGAGCTGGGCATAGAGCAATGACTAAGACATGGCTCCTGCCTTCAAGGGTCCCAGTCTAGTAAGAAAGACCCTGTGCTCATGCAAAGGCACAGCATGTGCAGGATAAGGGCTTGACGCTGACATTGCTCCAAAGAGTCAGAACGGAAAGAGAGCCCTGAAGACTGGAATGCTCATCGACCTTGGGACGGAACCCTCCAGAGGAGGAACACTGAGAGTAAAACATGCAGAACCAAGAAACAGGGTGTGAAGCTGTTGGTGATAAGACAAGCCCAGCTCAAAAGCCAGTCAGTGAAGCTTGGCCTTCAGGAGACTAAAATGGGCCAGGCGCAGTGGCTCATGCTTATAATCCCAACACTTTGGGAGGCCATGGTGGGTGGATCACTTGAGGTCAGGAGTTCGAGACCAGCCTGGCCAATATGGTGAAACCCTGTCTCTACTAAAAATACAAAAATTAGCCAGGCATGGTGGTGGGCCCCTGTAATCCCAGCTACTCTGAGAGGCTGAGGCGGAAGAATCGCTTGGACTCAGGAGATAGAGGTTGCAGTAAGTCGAGGTGGCACCACTGCACTCCAGCCTGGGCAACAGAGCAAGGCTCTGTCTCAAAAAAAAAAAAAGAGAGAGAGAGAGAGAGAGAGAGAGAGAGATTAAAATGCTGCAAAGGCTCTGGTCAAAGGCAAGTTATGTTGGCTCCATCCCTAACCCTTACGCAGGTTTCAGTTGCTTCAGGAACAGGCAAGTCGGCCCAGGAAACCATCCCACTGGTACACAGGATGAGATGACAGCTAGGGCCCCCCAGGATTTGGAGAGCTTGGTTAATAAAATTAAGACATGGCAGATGAGATTGGATATGCATAAAATCATCTCAAGAGACAGACCCAGGCAGAAGGTAAGAAAAAGATGGTTTATCTGAGGCCCAATCAATGACATTTGCAATATCCTAAGAAGAAACGGGTCAAGGAAATGGATGGCCAGCATGGAGCTTGGTGACCTTACTCACCAACCTGTGCACTGGGAGGAATTCTCAGAGCCGGGGGCACAATTACCATGATGAGCTGGTTTGGGGGATATTATTTCCGAGAGTGGAGCTGGCTGCATCAGGCTGTCATGCTCTGACAACGTCAGCTGTAGAGATGGTTTCGCCAAATCCCTCAGAAGGAGATGGCTTTCTGTTTGGATCAGTTAAGACGTTTTTATTTCCCACGATGGAAAACCCAGCCCAAATTGGCTGAAGCAGAAAAAGAGGGGTTTGCTGGTTGAAAGACTGAGGTGTCCAGGACAGGACTGGCCCCCACTAGTCCTATGCAAGGACACAGGGCTGTTATCAGGAACTGGCCTAGCAGGTGCCACATGCTGTGCTGAGTACTGAGGATTTCAGAGGAAACGCAGTCTCCTCCCTAGCAGAGCGGGATTCTTGCTTGTCACCTCTCCCAGCAGCTGTGTACACGGCAGACTTTTTTTTTTTTTAAGACAGAGTCTCACTCTGTTGCCAGGCTGGAGTGCAGTGGTGTGATCTGAGCTCACTGCAACCTCCGCCTCCTGGGTTCAGATAATTCTCCTGCCTCAGCCTCCCAAGTAGCTGGAACTATAGGTATGTGCCACCATACCCAGCTAATTTTTGTATTTTTAGTAGAGATGGAGTTTCACCATGTTGGCCAAGATCCCAGGATGGTCTTAATCTCTTAACCTTGTGGTCCTCCTGCCTTGGCCTCCCAAAGTGCTGGCATTACAGGTGTGAGCCACTGTGCCCGGCCTTTTTTTTTTTTTTTTTTTTAATGAGACACAGTCTTGTTCTGTTGCCCAGGCTAGAATGCAGTGGAGCTATCATAGCTCACTGCAGCCTCGACCTCTTGGGCTCAAACCATTCTCCTGCCTCAGCCTCCCAAGTAGCTGGAACTACAAATGCATGCCACCATGCCCACCTACTTTTTAAATTAGAGAGAGGGTCTCATTATGTTGCCTGGGCTGGTCTTGAACTCCTGACCTCAAGTGATCCCCACCCACCCCACCGCAGCCTCCCAAGTAGTTTAGATTACAACCATGCACCACCATGTCTGGCTAAATTTTTTTTTAAATTTTTTTGTAGAGACAGGTTCTTGCTGTGTTGCCCAGGCTGATCTCAAACACCTGGCCTCAAGCAAATCTTCCTGCACAGCCTCCCAAGTTGCTGGGACTACTGGCACATGCCACCATGCCCAGCTACTTTTCAGATGCAGGTTTTGCCATGTAGCCCAGGCTAGTCTTGAACTCCTGGCCTCAGGCACTTCTCGCACCTCAGCCTCCCCAAAGTGCCAGGATTACAGGAGTGAGTCACCACGTCTGGCCCACGGCAGACATCGCTCATTGATCCCTGCAGTCTGTGCTGAGCTCAGTCTGGGTCTTTGGGTCTGTCTTCACATCATGCCCCAGAAAAGCACTACCGATTGGTTACAATTGGTTCATGAGATAAAACTACCTGCTACCTTTCCCCTAGAGCCCAGCAGCTTTAGATACAGCCAACTGTGAGCCCTTCTCTGCTGGTACAGAGACAAGAAACTGTGGAAATAAAAGACACAAGACACAGAGATGGAGAGAAAAAGAGTTTGGGCCCAGGGGACCACTGCCAACCAAAGTGCAGAGTCCGGCAGTGGTCCCCGAGCACCCGGACGCTCTGACTTTTATTGAGTACAAAGCAGGGGGCAGGGAAGGTAGGGCGTGGTCATGGTGGTCAGTGATAGGGTCAGGTAAATCATGTTTCTTGGAGATGGGGACCCAGGCCTTTCAAGTAGCCGAGGCGAGGAGAAAGCCTAATGCATCGGTGCTCTTCGCATATTTGTCTGAAATATCAAGGACATTAAGATTATGTTGCTATTATTAATTCTTATCTTCTGAGAAAAAGAGAACCAGGTGCAGCAGCAGAGCGTGAGGTTAGACATGCAACATGCCTGCTGAAGCGCAGCATCACACAGACAATTAAGCCCCCAGATGTCTGTGGGCCTCCCTGACAGCCGTCAGGCCCACCACGAGAGCTTGGAGAAGTGAAGTTTTCTCCTAACTCCCCCTGGAAGGAGATGTCTCGGCCATTTTGGACGTCTCCTTCCCTAGCTGGCTGAATGGCGGGCACTTTCCCAGCACTGGCACTGCCACACAGCCGAGGCGCCCTCCAGCAGCCCGTACACGGGCGTGACTGAGGGCTTAGAGCATCTTGCCTTAGGATCACTTTGTTCACAATGTCACCTCCGTTCCATGCTTCATAACCTGATAATCATTAGTAAAATTAAAGGTTACGTTGAGTATATCTATCTTTATGATTATAAGTAACTATGAGATTATATACGATTATATAAAGGAATAACTATGTGCCTATATTTCTAATTCTTTTCTAAATCAATATTTCTATGGGAACAGGCTGAGGCTTCAGACCCTTGCCATGGCACTTGCGGGGTTCCCCCGACCCACAGCCAACACTTCAAGGGTGCTTGTATTAGTCCATTTTCACACTGCTGATAAAGACATAGGTGAGACTGGGCAATTTAAAAAAAGAAAGAGGTTTAATGGACTTACAGTACCACGTGGCTGGGGAGGCCTCACAATCATGGCAGAAGGTGAAAGGCACATCTCACATGGTGGCAGGCAAGAGAAGAGAGCGTGTGCAGGGAAACTCCCCTTTTTAAAACTGTCAGATCTCGTGAGACTTATTCACTATCACAAGAACAGCATGGGAAAGATCTGCCCCTGTGAGTCAATCACCTCCCACCAGGCTTCTCCCACAACATGTGGGAGTTGTGGGAGCTACAGTTCCAGATAAGATTTGGGTGGGGACAGAGCCCAATCACATCAGTGCTCACTGTGTGTTCCCGAGGTGTTAGCTGTGCTAATTCATTTAATCCTCAGAATAGCCCTGTGAAGTGGAAACTGTGTCACTAACCCCATTTTACAGATGAGAAAACAGAGGCACAGAGAGATTAAGTACCTGTCCAAGGTTATAACTAGCAAATTGGGTTTTTTGTTTTGCTTTGTTTTTCAATGTCTATTTTAGATTCATGGGTACATGTGCAGGTTTGTAACCTGGGTATATTGCATGATACGGAGGTTTGGGACTGTGACCCTAAATCAGGGCCTGTAGCACCTGGAGAGCTCCCTGATGGCCACTAGTGCTAGTACCCGAGAAGCCTCAAAACTTTGACAGCCTCATGGGATTGGTAACAGCCCAGGGCCTCCATATAGGACACAACTGAGAAAAGAAACCAAAAATAAATCATACCTTAAACAAAAAACAAATGGTCCCATCACCCAGGTAGTCAGCATAGCACCCAATAGGCAGTTTTTCAATCCTTGCCCCATCCCTTTCTACCCCCCTTATCCTCCTCAGAATCTATCATTCCCATCTTTGTGTCCATGTATACCCAATGTTTAGCTCCCAATTACGAGTGAGAACATGCAGTATCTGGTTTTCTGTTCCTGCATTAATTGGCTTAGGATAATGGCCTCCAGCTACAACCATCGTACTGCAAAGGACATGATTTCTTTCTTTTTCATGGCTGCATAGAATTCCGTGGTGTGCATGGACCACACTGTCTTCGTCCAGTCCATCACTGATGGAAACCTGGATTGATTCCATATCTTTGCTCTTGTGAATAGTGCTGGAACAAACATATGCATGCATGTCAATGAAGCTTGGCCTTATTGGGTATATAGTCAAAGGGAAATAAATTGTTCTGTTTTTAGTAGAACCATCTATTTCCCTTTGAATATATACACAGTAATGGAATTGCTGGGTTGAAGGGTCTCTCAGCTCTTAGTTGCGAAATCTCCAAACTACTCTCCCCAATGGCTGGCCTACGTTACATTCCCCCCCCGGTGTATATATATGTCCCCTTTTCTCCCAGCCTCGCCAATATCTGTTATTTTTGTACCTGTTAACAATAGCCATTCTGACTGGTGTGAGATGGTATCTCATTGTGGTTTTGATTTGCATTTTTCTGATCATCATCAAAAGCAAATCATCATCAAAGATGCTGGGCATTTTTCCATATATTTTTTGGCTACTTGTGTGTCTTCTTTTGTGAAGTGTCTGTTCATGTCCTTTGCCCACTTTTTAATGGGGTTGTTTGTTTTTCTTTGCTTGTTGATTTGTTTAAGTTCCTTATAGATTCTGGACATGAGTCCTTTGTCAGATGCATAGTTTGTGAATATTCTTTCCCATTCTGTAGGTTGTCTGCTTACTCCCTTAATCATTTCTCTGCTGTGCAGAAGCTCTTTAGTTTAATTAGGTCCCACTTGTCAGTTATTGTCTTTGTTGCAATTCTAGCAGATTGTTGAAGCTGGATTTGAACCCAGCCTTCCGGACTACCCTGAGGGATGCTGTCTGGGGAACCAGCCAAGACCCCTGCCAGATCTCCATCCTGTCTTCAAACCACCACAGAAACATGAAACACAATTATAGGATTTCAGAAGAAATTACAGCATTTTCTAAAGTGTGTTAGCTTTTTATCCAAACTCAAAGGGAGGAGCTAAAATGAATCACATTATAATTGGACAATGTGGGTTTTTTGACTTCTAATTGTTGTAATTAATTTACCATCAATATAATGCAAGGAGTTAAAAATAATGGATTGGAAATGGTTGGAAACCCATTGAAAATGTAATATGTACAAGGGAAATACTCATCTTACATATAAAGTACTTAACCAAATATGACATCCTCTAATAAATCTCTCTCTTATTCATTACAGGCTGCCTATGTTTCAGTTCACAGTCAAGCTTATCATTCACACGTAAGAACTGGTGCAATTACTTTTTTTTTTTTTTTTTTTGACATGGAGTTTTGCTCTTGTTGCCCAGGCTGGAGTTCAATGGCACAATCTCTGCTCACTGCAACCTCTGCCTCCTGGGTTCAAGTGATTCCCTTGCCTCAGCCTCCAGAGTAGTTGGGATTGCAGACACCCGCCACCACACCCAGCTAACTTTTTGTGTATTTTTAGTACAGACAGGGTTTCGCTGTGTTGGCCAGGCTGGTCTCAAACTCCTGACCTCAGGTGATCCACCCGCCTCAGCCTCTCAAAGTGCTGGGATTGCAGGCTTGAGCCACCGTGCCCGGCCACAAACGTTATTGAAGTCTTTCTCAAACCCACTTTTGGCATCAGAATAAACTTTACGACAGTTCACTCTTTTAAAACTTCTGCCTTTGGGGGTTGGACATGCATTCTTGCAAGAGTCCTTTCTGCACAGATCAGAACCAGAGGCAGCATCAGAGATCTGGAAACATCAGCTCTGGTAGCTTAGTAGAGAATCAGCAAGAAGAAAGGCACTGTTCTGGCATCACGCAGAGCTGGGTTCAAATCTCAGCTTGGCCACCCTGAGCCAGGTGACTTCTCACCTCTCTAAACCATAGTTTCCTGATTTTTAAAATGTGGATAAGCATATTCCCTTCTCAAAGGGTATCTGTGAGAACTTAGAAAAAATTACAGGTAATGCATTGGCATGGTTCTTGGCATATAAGAAGCACTGTTATTCATTTAAACGATTTTCTTAACATTATAATCTACATAAGTATACACTAGAGCCAAATGCCAAATCTCTGTGCATTTGTAAAAAAAAAAAAAAAAAAAAAAGAAAGAAAGAAAGAAAGAAAGAAAGAAAAAAAAAACATGTTACCTTCCTTCTCTCCCCAAAGGCCACTGTTCAAGTACCCACATGTAAATTGGGCTAGAGGCCAGGTACACTGGCTCACACCTGTAATCCTAGCTCTTTGAGAGACGGAGGTGGGAGGATTGCTCAAGGCCAGGAGTTCAGGACCAGCCTGGGCAACACAGCAAGATCCCCAGGTCTACAAAAAAATAATAATAATTAATTAAGCAGGTGCGGTGGCAAGTGCCTGTAGTCCCAGCTACTCAGGAGGCTGAGATGGGAGGATCACTTGAGCCTAGGAGGTCAAGGCTGCAGTGAGCTATGACCACACCACTGCACTCCAGCCTGGGTGACAGAGTAAGACTCTGTTTCTAAAAAATAAAATTTCAAAATTAAAAATAAATTGGACTAGTCATATGGAGCTCACACGACCATTGATAGGATTACAATTATCACTGAATATTCATTGATGCCCTTCCAGATGCCGGGAGCTGTGCGGGGGGACCCACACAAAGCAAGGAGTAAAACAAGGTGCTTGCCTTCAAACAGCTCATAGTTTAGCATGGAACGGAAAACTAACGAGCTTCAGGAACTGCAGGGAGATGAATGTGTGTAGTAGTGCCTGCTGGAAAATTGGAGCTGCTTCTCTTGGAGAGGTAAAAAAAAAAAAAAAAAAAAAAAAGCCCTCTGCCCCAACAATCATGCCCTGTGCCCGACATTCTAGCCCAGCGTGACCACCAGAGAAAGCTGGACTGATGGCACAGGTGCTAGAAGGAGCAAGCAGCAGCTTCAGAGGAGCCACAGGGCAGGCTGGGTGGGGAACTGGAGAGCATCTGGAACCATGAGGGTCTGGATGGACCCAACCCTGGGCAAATGGAAATCAACATTTGGTGGGGAGAGGAAAGTCAAAGCCGAAAGGGAAAGCCATTCCTGAATTCCAGGCCCTCCAGAAACAAGGCTGATGGCAGCCAGACTATCTTAAGGCCCCACCTGCTAGTGCAGCCCAAATATCGCCAAAATGAAGGCCACAGCAAGCCACACTTTCTGCTGCCAATGCTCAAAATAAATCCATGTCCCCCAGGTGGGAACTGCAGAAGGGAAAGCCTAGTTCTGTGCTAGGAAGAAAGAAAAGAGAAGGGGAGGAAGGCAGGCAGGAAGGCAGGAAGAAGGGAGGGAGAAGGAGAGGAGGGGAGGCAGGGAAGATGGGAGGAAGGGAGGCTGGAAGGCAGGCAGGGAGGGAGGGAGGGAGGGAAGGAAGGAGAAAAGGGAAAGAAGGAAGGAAGGGAGGGAGGGAAGGAGGGAGAGAGGGAGGGAAGGAAGGAGAAAGGGGAAAGAAGGAAGGAAGGAAGGGAGGGAGGGAAGGAGGGAGAGGAGGGAGGGAGGAAAGGAGAGGAGGGAAGAAAGGAAGGAAGGAAGAAGGGAGGGAGGGAGGGAGGGAGGGAGGGAAATGAAAGGAAAGGAAAATTCAGGGCTGTTTCCAGAACCCATGAGGAGAGCACGCCGGGGGAGCTGTGCGGATGGGGGCTGCCGGGGCTGCTGGAGGTGGCAGCTGCTGTTCTTCATTTCAGTTTTGCCACCCATCAGGGAGATGCTGCTTTGCTCTCAACAAATCCGCATTAAGATGAGAGAGATGTCTAGATGCATTTCATCCAGAAAATCCCTCTTTCTGAAAGGAAATCACTCTGTATTGGTAGCGATATCAAGAGGCAGTTGTAAAGGGATGTAAAAAGCATGGATCTGGGCATCAGAAAGATCTATGTTCAAAACCCAAGTCTCACACTAGATACCTTTGTTCCTGGGCAAGTAAGAATCTCTCAGAGTTAGGTTTTCTGATTACAAATGGAAGAACCATATCGACCTCACACGACTGTTGTCAGGATTACAGTTTCATACAGTATTCACTGAGAGCCTCCCAGGTGCCAGGAACTGTGCTGAGATTTACACAAGACAATGAATAAGACAAGGTTCTTGGCCAAGTGTGGTGGCTCACGCCTGTAATCCCAGAGCTTTTAGAGGCCAAGGCAGGCAGATCACAAGGTCAGGAGTTCAAGACCAGCCTGGCCAACATAGTGAAACCCCGTCTCTACTAATGATACAAAAATTAGCTGGGTGTGGTGGCGCATGTCTGTAATCCCAGCTACTCGGGAGACTGAGGCAGGAGAATCACTTGAACCCAGAAGGCGGAGGTTGTGGTGAGCCAAGATCACACCACTGCACTCAAGACTGGTGACAGAGCAAGACTGGTGACAGCACAAGACTCTGTCTCCAAAAAAAATAAAATAAAAATAAAAATAATTCCTGTCATGCCTAGCACAGTGGCCCACACCTGTAATCAAAGCAGTTTGGGAGGCTGAAGCATGAGGATCACTTGAACCCAAGAGTTTGAGACCAGCTGGGCAGCATAGCAAGACCCATTGTCAAAAAACTTAAAAGTTATCTGGCATGGTGGCATGTGCTTGTCGTCCTAGCTATTCAGGAGGCTGAGGTGAGAGAACCGCTTGATTTCAGGAGGCTGAGATTGCAGTGAGCTATGATAGTGCCAGGCCACTCCACTCCAGCCTCAGGGACACAGTGAAACCTGGCAACAACAAAAAAAAGTGCAGGGGTCAGAGGTGATTCTCTTGAATGTATTGAGCCTGGAGTCCCTGATCTTACAAAATGTGATACTGGCTGCTGAAGGCCGTGGTGTCAACGAATAATAAGGTGACCCTGCGTTAGTCTCTGGCTGCTTGCTCGCCGCAATAATTTGGACAAGGTACTCACTGAACTCCTCCGAGACTATTTCTTCATCTGTGTAAACAGATGACAGAAATCTCAATGGAATAAACACGGAAAGTGCCTGGTCCATGGTAGGTCTAATGAATGCTGTCTTTCCTTCCTTGTGAACAAAGGCGATTGACATGGAATTTCTGAGTGAGACTAAAGTTCATTCAAAAGGTTTAGGGTAGCGGGTGGGGGCACTGGAGTCTTTCGATCCTAGAGAATATCATTAAAGCTGGAAGGTACAGTAGAAGGTCAAAATAACAAGCAGTCAGAAGTCACAGAAGGGCCGGGTGCAGTGGCTCACGCCTGTACTCCCAGCACTTTGGGAGGCTGAGGCGGGAGGATCACTTGAGGCCAGGAGTTTGAGATCAGTGTGGTTAACAGAGCAAGACCTCATCTCTACAAATTTTTTTTTACACAGACAGGCATGATGGCATGAACCTGTAGTCCCAGCTAGTTGGGGGGTTGTGGGGAGGACGCAGGAGCAGGGCTTCAGTTCAGCGGGTAGAAGCTGGAGTTGCAGTGAGCTATAATCCCCACACTCCAGCCCCTGAGAGAGCAAGACCCTGTCACAAAAAAAAAAAAAAGGGAAGTCACAGAAGCAAAGAAGATACTCATCTTTCAGCCAACATCAGTATCAGCAAGTGCCAGACCTGGGCTCAGCTCAGGAGTCACATGGCCTGGTTGGAAAAGGGGTGGCTTTGGAGGAGGACAGTTTGAGATTTAGTTCAAACTCCGCCACCCAATGGCTGAGTGGCCTTGGGAAAGATCGTGCCATTTCAGTATGTTCATAATAAAATATTACCTTGCCGGAATGTTGGACAAGCTGCTAAAAAGGTAAGTGAGGTACCTAAGTTGGAACCAGCACTTAGAAAGTACTCAACATAGAATAAAGGTGATTATCATCACCACCACGATCATATCCACCCTCATTTGTTTTTGTTTTTGAGACAGGGTCTCTGTCTGTTGCTCAGGCTGGAGTGCAGCGACTTGACCACAGCTCACTGCAGCCTCCAACTCCTGGGCTCAAATGATCTTCCTGCCTCAGCCTCCCAAATAGTTGGGACTACAGGCATGCACCACCACATCCAGCTAATTTTAAAATTTCTCTTTTGTAGAGATGGGGTCTCACGACGTTGACCAGGCTGGTTTCAAACACCTGGCCTCCAGCCATCCTCCTGCGTCAGCCTCCGAAAGTGCTACAATTATAAGCACAAGAGAGTATCATCAGTTTTATTGTGTAACCTCTGCCTTGAAGCAGCTCAGAGTCTGCAGGGGAAACAGATGTATGGGGCAGAGGGTTAGAAGCATGCCAAGTACTTCAGCAGCCCTGGGAAAGTCAGCAATAAGGGGATGCTCCTCTTGGAATAAAGCTGAGCTCACACCAAAAGCTAGTTAAGCTCTTCTGCAGCCCAGCCCGGAGCCCGGGGCTCTCACACAGGCGGTGGAGCACAGGAATGCATCCGGCCCCTCCAGCCTTGCAGCTAGCTAAGTACAAGTCTCCACACACACAGGAGACGTGCAAACACAGGTTGCCTCCCTCCCGAGTTGTGGTACACGACGCCACCCTTCTGTGTGCACAAGCTGTCCCGGTAGCTGCTGCCAGCCACTCCCTGGCAATAGAAATGTGTTCAGTTCCTCCTCCCTCTACCCCACGATGCCTGGCAAAAAGTTAACGGGGCTTTACTTCGCTTTGAGTCCATATGCCGCCTCAATTTCTGATCAGAGATGTTACAAATTACAGTCTGTCTCTGCAGAACATAAAAGTAGGCTCATTTCTCTTTCTGTGTCAACACATTAGTTTCAATTGTTTGAGAGAATGTGCTAGATGGTGTTCTCTTCGTTTGAAGATAATTTTCTTTTCTCTGCTCTCCAGTGACAGAATTCCGGGTTCAGACAGCGCGCCTCCCCTCCCCTTTTTCCATTTGCCCCCACCTGATTTAATCTGCCTGGGGCAGGCAGGTTGTTTCACAAGCAAAGTTTGCAATCTAACAATTGGAAAAGAGATTAATTAGGGAAGAAAGGATTTTCTCTCTTTCTTTCTTGTGGGTTCAAAGGCTTCTTTAATAAGAGGAATCAATGGTAATGAAAATAAAAGAGCAGGAATGAAGTCCCTGAAGCCCCCTCCATTCCCCCCAGGTCCCTGCCATCAGCCGCAATGCACAAGGGTCTTTGACAGCCTTTTCTTGTACCCTCTGTCTCCTATGCCCTCTGAGAAATCAGTCATGTGCCCTTGCGGGGACGGGTGAGATGGACGGGAAGAAGTTTAAATGGGATTTTTATAAATTTCATCAATACTCGCACAAAACAGAAGCGGGACAGCTTTATTGATTTAAACATTAAAATAACATGTTCTTTCTCTGCATTTTCCCAGAGGTGATAATGTTTCTTATTTTTAATCTAGATTGAAATCTAGGAGACTTTCCACAAACCCCTTGTGGTGATTACCAAAGATTAGTAATAACATGTCTAATTAGTGTAGAAAGACAGAAAAATCGATGGCAGTGTGGGATGTTATGCTGACTGGCAGTGCTCGGAGGAGAGTCTGGGTGCCTCTCCAGAGCTGGGAAAGCGCCTGGCGGGCCTGGCTCAGCACAGGGCCCTGGGGGTCAGCTTACACCTGTCGGAGGAGGCTTTCCAAGTTCCCTGATCCTTTCTTTGAGCTTTTGATGTCTCTGTTGGGGGAAATGGCAAAAAGAAGAGAAGAGGATTCACTGGCGGGGGAACCAAGTCAATCCAGCGAATGCCCCGATGATCAGTTTTGCTTTTCTGTCCAGGATGTCCCAAGGATCCACAGGGAACAAATTCCAGGCCAGGCGCTGGAAGGACAGGAAGGAAGATCCATGCCCTGGTCTCCAGAGACTCTGATCTACTGATCAACAGAGCTGTGTCCATGGCGGAGGCTTTACAGCCTCATCTCCAAAGTTAATTCCCAGTGATGTGATGGGTTCCATCTGGGTGGGAGGGGAGGGTTCCACTGAGGGCTTCTTCTCATACAAGACAGCCAAGTCTCTGCCCACTGTCCAGTGGCCTTATGGGTGGCCAGGGCTAACCCTTTCCCTTCCCTTCACCCACTTTCAGATCCTCCCTCCCTCCCTCCCTCTCTCTATTTCTCTTCCCCAACTTCCAGTATGACCCAGTCCTGACAACAGAAAACAACCCTTCCTCCCACACCCAAGAAGTTTCTTGGTGCCTCTTTTTCTTTCTTAGGGCTTCTGTTTCTGCTTAACTATATGGGGAGGAAGAGAGAAAGAAAGGAGCTCAGAGAGTTGAAAAGAGACAGATAAAGGAGGGGAATAAATGGGGGACACACAGATATAAATACATAGACAACGCCAGGTGTAGTGGCTCATGCTGTAACCCCAGCACTCTGGAAGGTCACGGCTGGAAGACTGCTTGAACCTAGGAGTTTGGGACAGCCCAGGCAACCTAGGGAGAGCCCATCTCTATGAAAAATTTTAAACATCAGCCCAGTGTGGTGGTGCACGCCTGAGTCCCAGCTACTCAGGAGGCTGAGACAGGAGGTTGGTTTGAGTCCAGGAGGTCCAGGCTGCAGTGAGCCATGACTGTGCCACTGCCCTCCAGCCTGGTTACACAGCAAGACCGCATCTCCAAATAAATATATATATATATATATATATATATATATAGAGAGAGAGAGAGAGAGAGAGAGAGAGAGAGAGAGAGTATAGGTTATATATAAATACAGCTCACCTTACAGGTTATGTAAGCAAAAAAAAAAAAAAAACACTGTCCTAAGAGGTACAGTGAACTATCTTAGCAACTAAGATAAAGGAAGAACTAATTCTGCCCTGTAGGCGAGATACTGCACTCAAGCCTTGAGCAACAGAGAACCTGTCTACAAAAAACAGTAATAATCATGGATTATAACACAATGAATAAACATCAATGTCCAGGAGTCTACACTGGCATGCATGAGTAAAGAATTAGATGCATACATTGCAGAGAAGGGAGAGAGAGGGTCAGCTTGGAGCTGGCTCTGGAAGGATCCAGAGGCAGGAAATAGGGAGAGAGCTCATGGGAGGTGGGGTAAGGAGCGAGGAACCCGTGGGGCTACAGCAGTGACTGTCTCCTCTCTCCAGCCCCTCACTCCATCGCTGTTTCCCTCTGACCCCACCTCTCCACCACCCTGCTTTTGCCACCACCAAGCCGGGACGGTCAAGCCCAAGGGACAGGATCCACTCTTTGTTCCTGGATCCTGCTGGATGTGGCTGCCGCATTTGACCTTGCAGACTCCTCACTCCTGGAAACATCTTCTTTGATTTCGGTCATCCACAGTCTCCTGGTTTCCATGACTTCTCTCAGCCTCCTTGGCTGGCTTTTTCTTTATCTTCTCTGTTGATAACCTTGTGGCTTCATTCAGAGTTAACGCACTGGGCATTCTCCCTTGGGATGGCACTGTTCACAGCCACCGCATTACCTCCATCTTTATCTGGGTAAGTCCCAGATCTCCTTGACTAGCGCGTATCTTCCTTTTCATCTCCAAACCAACAGTTCCTACGCTGTGCATGGAGTTTCATCAAGGAGGCTGCACACCCAGGCATCACCCATTCCAAGGGTTCAAATTCAAACTCTTCTCTGAGAATGGCTGCACCATCCAGTGGGTGCTGCCTTCTTGTCTGGGTGCCGCCATCTTGTTGGGGCCATGTTTCTCATGCCAGCTACCTCCATGGTACCTGATCTTCTCTTCAGCCCCCTCACAGACCGGAATTCCTGAGCCTAGAAGATCATCCCTTCTACACTCAGTAGTCAGAGAAATCTGTAAGGAATCGCTCTCCCTTCTCTGTAATGTATGCATCTCATACTTTACTCGTGCATGCCAGTATAGACTCCTGGATATTGATTTTTATTCAATGTGTTATAATCCATGGCAACCATTTTTTTTTTTTTTGAGACAGGTTCTCACTCTGTTGTTGCTCAGGCTGGAATGCAGTGGTGCCATCAGGGCTCACTACAGCCTCCACCTCCCAGGCTCAAGCAATCCTCCTGCCTCAGCCTCCCAGTAGAATGCTCAGAAGAAACCAGTGAAGAAGAGTACCTCTGAAACAATGAATAAGATTATTCCATGTCGAAGACTTTTTTGGATGATTAATGTATTGTGGCTTTGGAATCTGCCTTCTGGGATAATATCACATCATCACTGATATATCATTATTATCATTATTATTGAGATGGAGTTTCATCTTGTTGCCCAGGCTGGAGTGCAATGGCGCGATCACTGATGTACTATTAATGTACGGGTTAGTGGACCT
The DNA here is from genome assembly GCA_963574635.1 of Cheracebus regulus. Taxonomy (NCBI): domain Eukaryota; kingdom Metazoa; phylum Chordata; class Mammalia; order Primates; family Pitheciidae; genus Cheracebus; species Cheracebus regulus. The sequence continues at coordinate 63,518 of CAUYQU010104478.1, forward strand.
AGAGTCAGGAGGGTAGCAGAGTTAAAATGAGATCATATGGCTAGGCCAGATGTTACTAGTAGTGCTGAAAGGGCTCCGTTAGTGGTCAGGGGCTAGGGTTGACCATGTGATAGGCATGAGTTTGGTGGGTCATTATGTGTTGCCGTGGAAGTAGAGGCCTACTGGTCAAGACACAGGCCTGAAGAAGGGCAACAGTGAATTCAAGGGTGGTTAATAAAACTAGAATAATGAATGTACTTGAAGCTGTGGGTAAATTAATAGTTGATCCTACTAGCATAGTTTCTCCAATTAAGTGCATTTGTAGGTGGCTGGCTGTCACTAGAACTGCAGGTGTTAACCCACCACACCCACCTAATTTTTGTATTTTTTTGTAGAGATGGGGTTGCCACATTACCCAGGCTGGTCTCAATCTCCTGGGCTCAAGCCATCTGCCTGCCTCAGCCACCCAGTAGCTGGGACCAGAAGCATGCACCATCAAATTTGGCTATTTTTTTTTTTTTTTTTTTGATAGACGCAGGGTCTCACCATGTTGCCCAGGCTGGTCTCAAACTCCTGGGCTCAAGCAATCTGCCCACCTCGGCCTCCCAATAGCTGGGGCCACAAGCATGCAACACCACGCTTGGCTAATTTTTTTTTTGTTATACAGGCGGAGTTTCACCATGTTGCCCAGACTGGTCTCAAACTCCTAGGCTCAGGAGATCTGTCTGTCTCGGCCTCCCAAAGTGCCAGGGTCACAGGCACGAACCACCACATCTGGCCCATTATTTTACTGTATTGCTCACCTTGTCCCAAATGTGGTCACTGCATCTCCTTCAAGCTGGTTCCTGTGTCCTGACACGCCCCCATATTTGTGTTTTCTCAAATAGTCTCTTACTTTCAGGCATCATGGAGTCTTCTAGGCCCAGGACAAAAAGGTCATTTACGCACATCTCAGCAAAAGCCTCCTGCTGTTCTCACTGCCTGTGCCCTTAACCCCTCTCAGGTAGCCTCCAGGCTGCTACAGAGCTAGCCCTCGACACAAACGCAATTGCCTTATTCTTCCAGTCCGTGTATTCTTCCAGTCCGTGTATTCTTCCGGTCCGTGTATTCTTCCGGTCCATGTATTCTTCTGGTCCTTGTATTCTTCCGGTCCATGTATTCTTCCGGTCTGTGTATTCCGAGGCTCCCCATTGGCTTCAAGATGAAGCAAAACTCGTCCGCTCAGCACACAAGTTTCTATGCGACCCACCTTTGGCCAGACTCCATATCACCTTGGAAATTGCTGCTCCTCTAAACATCACCCCAGCCAGATGGAGCCACAGCTTGCATTGCCGCTAACTAATACATTATGCTGTTTCATTCATTTATCAGTTTTTTTAAAGTTGAGATTCTACCTGGTCCTAGGCACCAGGAATACAGGCGACACTGAAGACAAGGTGGTGGAGAGGCAGAATAACAAAATACAAAATAAAATAGAGGCCGGGAGTGGTGGCTCACACCTATAATCCCAGCACTTTGGGAGGCCAAGACAGCAGGATCACTTGAGCCCAGAAGTTCAAGGCTAGCCTAGGCCACATAGCAAGACCCCATCTCTACAAAAAATAAAAATTAGCCAGATGAGAGCCAGGCGCTGTGGCTCATGCTGGTAATCCCAGCACTTTGGGAAGCTGAGGTAGGCGGATCTCTTGAGGTCAGGAGTTTGAAACCAGCCTGGCCAACATGGCGAAACCCTGTCTCCACTAAAAATATAAAAATGAGCCAGCTTTGGTGGCGCAGACTTGTATTCCCAGCTACTTGGGAGATAGAAGACAGGAGAATCACTTGAATCGGTGAGGCGGAGGTTGCAGTGAGCTGAGGTCACATCGCTGCACCCCAGCCTGGGCAACAGAGCAAGACGCCATCTCAAAAAATAAAATAGATTTAATAGATTTTATTTTATCACCAGACACGATGGTGCACATCTGTGCTCCCAGCTACTCAGAAAGCTGATGGGGGAGGATCCCTTAAACCCAAGGAGGTCTAGGCTGCAATGAGCTATGACTACACCACTGCACTCCAGGCTGGGCAACAGAGCAAGACACTGTCTCAAAAAAAAAAAAAAAAAAAGAAGAAAGCGAATGAGGTCAAATGCATTAGGGTTGCATTAGAGGAGACAATTGTAGGAACACATTAGGGTGTCTTCATTCAGATGCAGGGTCTGCGTATTTGCTGCTCCCTCAGAGAAAAATACCCTTCTTCCTCTTGTATATCAGCCAGTATGTTTCTTCTTCCAGGATTCAATTCAAGTGCCAGCTTCCACAGTTAGGCCTGATGAGCCACGCTTTCCCATCAGGCACCCACAGCAGCTCATCCTTACAGAGGCTTAACTCTTGATCTGTTTCATGGCATCTGCCTTTAGATTTGCAGTTAAGACCTGTGCCTTTCTTTTTTACTAATCCCTAAAACAGAGAGCCCAGCCCAAAGCGGACACTGGATAAATATTTTCTGTAGAAAGGGAATAAATGAAGTGCTGCGGGGATCCCTTTTTTTTTTTCTCATATCTAATGAGAGAGGGGACAGGCCGGGCGCGGTGGCTCACGCCTGTAATCCCAGCACTTTGGGAGGCCGAGGCGGGTGGATCACCTCAGGTCAGGAGTTCGAGAGAGGGGGACAGAAAATCGTACTGAGCCGGCTACTCCCTCCCAGAAAAGCAGGTGTAGACACCTTGGAATTCCTTAAGGCGTGTCTCTTAGAGGGCTGCTTCCCTACAGTCTCCCCTGGGAGCAGGAGGGAGGAGCTACAGGTTCCTCCATCTGCAGCGTCTTAAAGGTGTGCAACTCAGCAGGGGTAGGGGTGGGGGTGGAGGTGGGTGGGAGTGGGAGACTGAAGGTTCAAGGGCTGGGAGGGGCAGCACCAGTGCCCAGCCAGTCGATTTCCAGGGGGAGCTGGTCCCTCAGAGGAGACTCTGCATGTGAACTGAAAGGGCTGAGCTCTGAGAACGACGATCTCAGGAAGTTCAAGCCTGGAGCGCCTTCGCCAAGCTCAGGATTGGGGCATAAGCTTATCCTTGGCTCTTCCCTGGGGCCTCTCTGCAGGGAGCTGGGTCTGCCAGGCCTGCAAGAGGAGGCAACAGCGACACCATGTGGCCCCGAGGAGCCATAGCAAGAGCTGATCAATTTGTTCGTGGGTGGAGGGATGAAACCAACTATTTTGGATTGAGATGCTTGAAAAAGTCAACAAAGTGATGAGCTTCAAGAAGGAGAGAATATAAAATAAGGCATATTTTTATAATGCCTATAAAAATAAGGCATATTTTAAATTTATTTTTTAACTTTTTTATTTTTGGGGGGGTGGGCAGGGTCTCTCTCTGTTGCCCGGGCTGGAGTGTAGTGGCACCATCATAGCTCACTGCAGCCTCCACCTCCCAGACTCAAGCAATCCTCCCACCTCAGCCTCCCTAGTAGCTAGGATTACAGGCTTGAGCCACCACACTTGGCTGACCGTTCTTTTTCTTTGTAGAGAGGGGGTTTCACCATGTCTCCTAGGTTGGTCTCAAACTCCTTTGAAACACATTCAGACTTATTTTTTAAAGTTGAGCCAAAAATACAAGCAGTTGTCATAAATTCTTAGCGACTTTCTCTAAATGTTAACATGTCCTACACAGGCACAATACAATCACCTACATTAGTCAAAGTTGATGAGACACTGTAAATTAACCTACAGACCTTTCTCACGCTTCTCTGATTTGTTCCACGAATGACCTTTATCTGATCCAAGATCCTATCTAGGCTCTGATGTTGCCTTCATTTGTTGGGTCTCTTTAAACATCCTCCTGTCTAGAAAAGTTCTGTCTGTTCTTTCATGATCTTGCCATTTCTGAAGGGTACTGGCCAGTTAGTTTCTAGAACATGCCCAAATTTAGATCGGTCTGAGGTCTCCTCATATCTAAATTCAGTGGGGGCAAAAGCACCACAGATGTGAAGCTGGCCCCTTCTCAGTGCGTCAGGCCAGTGAGTTTATGATGTCACTGTGTCTTCTCTCTACAGGGTGAGACCAATCTGAAAATCAGAACTCTCTGAGGCTCCAAAACCCAAAACTTTTTGAGTGCAGGTGGAAAATTCCACACCTAACTCATGTGATGGGTCACAGTTAAAACACAGTCAAAACTAGCTACTCAGGAGGCTGAGGCAGGAGAATCGCTTGAACCCGGGAGGCGGAGGTTGCGGTGAGCGAAGATCGCGCCATTGCACTCTAGCCTGGGCAACAAGAGCAGAACTCTGTCTCAAAATAAAAAAATTTAGAACTATTGTATAAAATTACCTTCAGGCTATGTGTATCAGGTGTAAATAAAACATAAACGAATTTTGACTTTAGACTTGGGTCCTATCCCCAGGATATCTTATTATGTATATGCAGATATTTCAAAATCCCAAATACTTCCCACACACTTTGGATAATGGATACTCAACCCACAGTGATCTTTAAATGTGATCACTTGATAAAATCTGGATTGCTGGACTCTCTATCGTAAAGTCACCATTTTTCTCTTCGTAACTGATAAGTATCAAGGGGGGTATATTTTGACATTATGTAAATATCACGTTTCTCACCACTCTTTTGCCCGCTCATTTCAGCATCCATTGATGATTTTTGCCTGAAACACTTACTACTGTGGTGTTTGCCTATTTCCATCATCCCTTCTACATTCAATGATCAGAATTCTACTGAAAAGAAGTGCTTTCCCCGCTCTTCAATTTATTTATGTAATTATTTACTCATGCATGCCAATGTGGACTCCCGGATATTGATTTTTTATTCTACGCTTTGCAGTGCATTCCTATCATTATTTATTTTGTTGCTCAACTTGGCCACATTGGGCCACCGCGGGCTCCTTCAAGCTGGTTCCTGTGTCCGTCTGGCATGGTTTCATCTTTCCCCCACCCAGGTAAATTACTTTTCGACATCACAAGATCATCTAGGCTTATCCCATGCCTTCTGTGCCCCCTCCCTGGAATTAGACATGGAGTGATGCTTTGACACCCAATAACCAGTCATCCCAACTACAGTGGAAGTGCACTAAAACCATGCCCTGTGGTATCTGTGATCATTACTCCCTCTGCACAAGCCCAGGGCCCAGCATTTGATCATTTATTTGCTAATAAATTACTGATTATTCACTGAAAGAGATGTGTGGCATTTATTCATTGGTTCAGCAAGAATGCACCAAGTGCTTACCACAAACTAGACCCGGGCTGCTCACTGAAGACAGAAACTCATCAAACCTGAACCCCACCTCCAAGAGCTCAGAAACAAGTGGGAAGGAAGACAGACCAGTCAGTATAGTCAGAGCATCGCATGACACTGAAACAAAGGCACTAAGGACAATACTCATCATATTCCAAGAGATTCAAGATATGCACAAATAACACAACCAAAGAGCCACCTAAATTATAGCTCAGTAACTCCTAAACCTCCCACCTATACCAAGGGCTAAGAGTTGGAGATTGGGGTCCAGGCACAGTGGCTCATGCCTGTAATCTCAGCACTTTGAGAGGCCAAGGTGGGCAGTTCACCTGAGGTCAGGAGTTTGAGACCAGCCTGGCCAACATCGCAAAACACCGCCTCCACTAAAAATACAAAAACTAACCAGATATGGTGATGCATACCTGTAATCCCAGCTACTCGGAAGGCTGAGACAGGAGAATCACTTTAACCCAGAAGGCAGAGGTTGCTGTGAGCTGAGGTCACATCGTTGCACTCCAGCCTGGTCAACAAGAGCAAAACTCAATCTCAAAAAATAAAAATAAAGAGTTGAAGATTGGGGATGATTTTTGCCGACAGTTTCTCTGAAGAAAGCTGTGCTTAGTCCCAACCTCACCCAATCCCCACCTCCAAGCAGAAGGGACACTTCTGCCTAACTCAAGCTTAGCATCAGAGACTTTAAGGAAAGGAGATAAGAAGGGGTTTTAGGAGTAGCTGTTGATGTACTGTAAATCTTATTTCCTGTCAAGGGTGAGGGCTGAGGGGTGCCTGCTCTTCTCCTTGAGATCAGAGAGCGGGGCTTTGGGGCTTTAACAGAAACCCCCAAGTTATATGCTTACTATATATCCCCTCTATGGGAAGACATAAAGGGTTTGGTCAATTTCTTACCCAAGAAACATGAAGGGCGACAGATGGGTTAGCCAGTTGGCAGCAGACACAACCCCAGAAGAGGTGCTTGCATTTGAAGTCTTCCCAGAACTTGTCAGGACAAAGCATCCACAAGTGTCTCCCATGGACCAAGTGTGGTTTTCAACCTCATCCAGGAGGGCTGCATGGAGGGGCAGTGGACTTCAGCAGAGAAAAGCTACAGGCTCCCCTGGAAGGGACACGGCGTCACTGTCGGGTAAACACCCAAGGTTTGTTGTTTCACGACCACAGAAAACTATGATATGGACACATCAGAGGGAGGTTAAGAGCAGATGTTGAATAGGCGAAAGAAAGAGAAGCGCTCTCTCTGCTGCAGAGAGGGGTCCTGGGGAAATGGCTTGCCACTTCTGAAGTAGAATGCCAGCGATTTTATACATGAACTTGAGGTGGTGTCTGATTTACATAGGGTACCAATGATTGGTTGGACCACATGTGTCATTTGCATAGGGCACAAAAACCTGGCTGCCCCCACCCTCATCTTTTACTATGCAGATGGGTTCTTTGCCTGGCCAGTACCATGTTGCCTGTTCCTTACCGTACACATAGTGACAAAGAAAAGGGAAGATAAAGCCTCCATGTCGAACACACCTGGCCCCCAGGTAGCCCTTTTCTACTGGCACGGTTGCCGGCATTCACTTGTGCAAGTTTCCAGCTTGCTTATTTGTATTTGCAGCTCGATTTTTCAAGCTGCTTTTTGTTAAAAGAGAAATGATTTGGGGGTTGCTTTTTTATTAAAAGGGAAATTCCACCAAGGATTCTGTTGCCCTTGCTGTCTGCCTAAACAATTTCTTTCTGTCTCCTGTAGCAGAAGTTTAGGGGCCAGAGTGAGGAATGAATCCAAGGAAAATGCACCACTCACACCAAGGGAACTGCAGGTTGGAAGTCCCCAGAAATGTAAGAAGGGGCCGGGCGCAGTAGCTCACGCCTGTAATTCCAGCACTTTGGGAGCCCGAGACAGGTGGATCACAAGGTCAGGAGTTTGAGACCATCCTGGCCAAAATGGTGAAACCCCACTCCTACTAAAAACACAAAAATTAGCCAGGCATGGCGGTGGGCACCTGTAATCCCCAGCTACTCAGGAGGCTGAGGCAGGAGAATCACTTGAACTCGGGAAGCAGAGGTTGCAGTGAGCCGAGATCATGCCACTGCACTCCAGCCTGAGTGACAGAGTGAGATTCTGTCTCAAAAAAAAAAAAAAAAAAAAAAAAATTATGGAGAACCTGAAAAGCAAGAACTGGCTGAAGTTCCCAATAGTCTGAATGTTTGGATCCAGAAGGCTTTGCAATTTCT
>CAUYQU010104479.1:0-28789 GCA_963574635.1 Cheracebus regulus
TGGGTCAAAAGGAATTTCTATCTCTAGGTCCTTGAGGAATCACCACACTGTCTTCCACAATGGTTGAACTAGTTTACACTCCCAACAACAGTATAAAAGTGTTCCTATTTCTCCACATCCTCTCCAGCATCTGTTGTCTCCTGATTTTTTAATGATCGCCATTCTAACCGGTGTGAGATGGTATCTCAATGTAGTTTTGATTTGCATTTCTCAAGCTTTAAATTAATAACAGTAAAAAAGACAAAGAAGGTCATGGTATAAAATAAAGCTATCAATTCAACAAGATATAACAATCCCAAATATATATTCACTCAATACTAGAATACCAGATTCATAAAACAAGTATTACTGGACCTCAGAAAAGAGGTAGACCTCAGTACAGTAGGATGAGAGCCTTCAACATTTTATTAAAAACACTAGACAGGTCACAGAAACAAAAAAATAATAAAGAAACATTGGACTTCATTAGAGCTCTACACTAATGAAACTAACAGATATTTATACAATATTCTACCCAACAATCATAGAATATGCATTCTTCTCATCAACTCATGAATCATTTTCCAAAACATGCCATACATTAGGATACAAACCAAGTCCCAATAATTTTTTTAAAAAAAGCAATGATGTCACATGCCTTCTTGGATCACAGTGGAAAATAAAAATAAAAATAAAAAATAAAATAAATAAAAAATTAGGTATCAACACTATGAGGAGCCCTCAGAGTACACAAATACAGAGAAATTTTAAAAAAAGAAAAAAAAATTTCTCTTGTTGATTTTTGGGTGAATAGCAAACTTAAGATAGAAACACTAAAAATATTTTAAATAAGTGACAATAGAGACATAACATAATAAGATAGCTGGATATGGCAAAAGCAGTTTTAAGAGGGAAATTTATAATACTAAACACCTACATCAAAAAGATACAAAGATTGCAAATTACCAAACTAATATTGCACACCAAGTAACTAGAAAAGCAGGAAAATATATTTATAATTAGTATAGCATCTTGATGAATTAATGCCTTTATCACCATATAATGACCTTCTTTGTCTTTTGTGATGGCTTTATTTTATTATTATATTTTAAGTTCTGGGGTACCTGTGCAGAACTTGCAAGATTGTTGCATAGGTACACACAAGCCATGATGGTTTGCTGCCTCCATCCCCCCGTAACCTACATCAGGCATTTTTCCCAATGTTGTCCCTCCCGAACCCACCCTACTATCTCTCCCTTAGTCTCCCCAGCTCCCAACAGACCCCAGTGTGTGATATTCCCCTCCCTGTGTCCCTGTGTTCCTATTGTTCAACACCCATCTATGAGTGAGAACATGTAGTGCTTTGTTTTCTGTTCTTGTATCAGTTTGCTGAGAATGATGGTTTCCAGATTCATCCACGACCCTGCAAAGGACATGAAATCATCCTTTTTTATGGCTGCATAGTATTCCATGGTGTATATGTGCTACATTTTCTTTTTTCAGTCTATTATTGATGGGCATTTGGGTTGGATCCAGGTCCTTGCTATTGTAAACAGTGCCACAATGAACATACATTAGCAACATGTGCATGTGTCTTTATAATAGAACAATTTATAATCCTTTGGGTATACAGCCAGTAATGGGATTTCTGGGTCAAATAGCATTTCTATTTCTAGATCCTTGAGGAATCACCACACTGTCTTCCACAATGATTGAATTAACTTACACTCCCACCAACAATGTAAAAGTGCTCCTATTTCTCCACATCCTCTCCAGCATCTGTTGTCTCCAGATTTTTTAATGATTGCCATTCTAACTGGCATGAGATGGTATCTCAATGTCATTTTGATTTGCATTTCTCTAATGACCAGTGGTGATGAGCATTTTTTCATACGTTTGTTGGTCGCATAAATGTCTTCCTTTAAAAATAAAACACATTGAGACAAACAAATATAAAAACACAACATATCAAAACTTATGGAATGCAACAAAAGCAATTTTAAGAGGGAAATTTATGGTGATAAATGCCTATGTGAAGAAAATAAAGATTATAAATAAACAACCTAACTTTATACATTCAGAAACTTAAAAAAGAAGAACAAACTAAGCCCAAAGTTAGCAGAAGAAAGGAAATAATAGAGTAGAACAGAAATAAATCAAATAAAAAAGAATCAGAAAATATCAATGAAGCTAAGAGTTGGCTGTTTTGAAAGATAAACAAAATTGCTAAACATTTAGCCAGTCTACAAAGTTGAAGAAACTAAAATAAATAAAAACAGAAATGAAAGAGGAGACATTAGAACGAACACAAAGGATTGTAAGAGACTACCATGAATAATTATATATCAACCAATTAGACAACACAGAAGAAATTAATAAATTCCCAGAAACATACAACCTACCAAGGATGAATCATGAAAAATTTAAAAACCTGAGCAGAGCAATAACAAGTGAATATTTTTTACTGAATAGGAGGTCTCAACAGTAGGCTTAAAATATTCAATAAAACATGTTATAAACAGAAAGAAAAAGAAAGAAAAACAAGAAAAAATTAAGCATACAGCTGGTGGAAGAAAAGAAATAACAATCAGAGCAGAAAAAAGTAGAATTGAGACACAAAAATAAACACACATACAAGAAAAAAAAACCCACAAAGAATCAAAAGCCCCATAATTTTGTTATTTGAAAAGATTAACAAAACTGATAGACAGCAAGCTAGATTAACCAAGACTAAAAGAGAGAAGATTCAAGCACCATCAAAAATGAAAAATGAGATATTATAACTGATATCCCAAATATATTAAAGATCATCACAGACTGCTGAACAACTCTTCATTCAAAAACTAGAAAACCTAAGGAATTGAGTAAACTCCTGAAAATATACAATCTCTCAATATTGAACCAGGAAGAAAGAGAAATTCTGAACTGATTAATAGTAAGATTGAATCAGAAATTTTAAAATTCCATGACCAAAAAAGTGCAGGACCAGATGGATTCAGGCTGAATTTTGCCAGAAATACAAAGAACTAGTTCCAATCCTAATGAACCTTTTCCAAAAAATCAAGAAAGACAGAATTCTCCCTAACTCATTCTACAATGTCAATCATCACCCTGATACCAAAGTCAGAGAAGACACAACACAAAAAGAAAACTACAGGATGATATCCCTAATAAACATAGATGCAAAAATAAAATAAAATGCTAGTAAACCAAATTCAACATCACATCAAAAGAAGATACATCACAATCAAGTGGGTTTTACTCCAGTGATGCAGGGTTTTTTCAACATACCCAAATCAATAAATATGATTCACCACCTAAATGAAATTAAATGCAAAAACCATATGATCGTCTCAGTAAATGCAGAAAAATAATCTGATCAAATTTAGCATCTCAACATGACAAAAATTCTCAACCAGCTAGGCATTGAACGAACATACCTCAAAATACTAAAAGCCGTATGCAACAAATTCACAGCCAAAATTATACCGGATGGGAAAAAGTTGAAAGCATTCCCCCTAAAACCTGGAGCAAAGTAAGTATGCCCACTTTCATGACTCTTATTTAACATAGTCCTGGATGATGCAGCTGGAGCAATAAAGTGAGAAAAAGAAATAAAAGGTACTCAAATTTGAAAGTAGAAATTAAAATTATTTCTTTAATCTAAATATGATATTTCATGATCTGATTGATATCTTAAAAACCCTATAATTGTAATTCCAGAACTTTGAGAGGCTGAAGTGGGTGGATCACTTGAGGTCAGGAGTTTGACACCAGCCTGGTCAACATGGTGAAAACTTGTCTGTACTAAAAGTGCAAAAAATTAGCTGAGTGTGGTGGCAAGAGCCTGTAATCCCAGCTACTAGTGAGGCTGAGACAGGAGAATCACTTGAACTTGGGAGTTGGAGGTTGCAGTGAGAGGAGATTGCATCACTGCACTCCAGCCTGGGAGACAGAATGAGATCCTGTCACAAGAAAACAAAACAAAACAAAACAAAAACAAACAAACAAACAAACAAAACACTACAAATTCTTTTAAGATACTCTTAGACTTCATAAATGACTTTAGTAAAGTTTCAGGATGCACAGCAACATACAAATGTTAGTAGTGTTGCTATACATTAGTAATGATCAAGCTGAGAACCAATCTAAGTTAAAATATCTACAAAAGAAAAAATAATCCAGGAACACATTTTGCCAAGGAAGTAAAATATCTCTACAAGGACTACTACAAAACACAGATGAAAGAAATTGTAGGCGACACAAACAAAGGTAAAAACATCCCATGCTTATAGAATTCAAAAATCAATATCAATACAATGGCCACACTGCCCAAAGCAATCTACTGGTTTAGTAGATTTTCTATCAAATTACCAATGTGTTTGTTTCATAGAATTAGAGAAAAACAATTCTAAAATTCATTTGGAACCAAAAAGAGCCCAAATACCCAAAGGAATCCTCAGCAAAAAAGATGAGACCTGGAGACGTGACATTACCTGACTCAAAGTACATTACAAGGCTATTGTAACCACAACATCATGATACTTGTATAAAAAGACACAGAAATCTATTCTGGAACAGAAATCTATTCTCTTCCAGAATAAAGATATACTGGAATAGAAATCTATTTTGTTCCTGAATAGACAATCCAGAAATAAAGCCACTTTCCTACAACCAACTGGTCTTTGCAAAGTTAACAAAAGCATACACCAAAGAAGGGATCCCTCATTCAATTAATGATTCTGAGAGAATTGGACAGCCATATGCAAAAGAATGAAACTGAACCCTTATCCTTCACTACGTACTGAAATTAACTCAAGATGGATACAAGACTTAAATATAAGACCCTAATCTGTAAATTTCTAGAAGTAAACAACAACGAAAAAAACTCTTCTAGACATTGACACAAGGAAAAAGTTGATGGCTAAGAACTTAAAAGGAAATTAAAAAAAAAAGAAAAAGAAAACCCAAAATTGTCAATGGAACTTAAACTGAAAAGCTTTGCACAATAAATAAATAAACAGTATAAACTGATAATTACAGAATGCAATAAAATAATTGCAAATTATGCATCTAACTATAGACACATAGACATACAGAGTGATGTAATAGACATGAAAGACTCCAAAGTGGTAGGGTAGGAATGAGTGAGTGATGAGAAATTACCTATTGGGTACACTGTTCACTATTTGAGTAATGAAGACACTGAAAACCATACTTAATCACTATGCAACATATTTAACAAAACTGCACTTGTACTCCTTAAACCTACACAAATGAAAATTTAAAAGATTAATAAAATAAAAAAATAATTTTCTGGTGGAATATAGTGACACAATTTCATTTTGAGTGAATTAAAAAAAGTAGAAGAGATATTTGAAACAATGAGGACAGATAATACTTTTGACAAGCTTTTCTGGTAAAGAAAACAACAATAGAGTATTAAATAATAGAAGATTTTATTATTATAAGATTAGACTAATCATAACATATTTGTAGACTGGTAGAAAAGGTCCAGTGAAAAGAGAAATCATGATAGAGAGGAGAAAGTGTGAACTAATGAAATAATGTCCTTGAGTAAGAGAGAAGGGAGGAATCTATTAATGAAATGATGACTTAGTTTTTGATAGCAGCACAGACAGTTATTCTAGAGTAATAGAAAGGAAGGGAGTATATATGGAGGCAGTAGATAGTAAATAAGATGATGTGAGCTTATGTATGGTCTTTTGATGTCTTCAGTTTTCTGGGTGAAGCAAGAAACACGGTTGAAAGGAAAGATGAAGATGAACTGTTTAACATTTGGAGAGATGAAAAAAATTTAAAAAATAAACATCTAAGAGAAAGATGTAGTAAATAAGTGAAAAAAAGTGTGTATTGCCATGAATGTAAAGTATAGTCTGAGAATTTTTTCCTGCTACTTTCAGCTGCATTAAAGCAGATGAAAATTAAGGAAAAGTTGGCATTTTGTCAAAATTTTATAATTAAAGAGAGGACAAGTACAGAATTTATATTTATCAGGGGTGATTACAATTATTGGACTTCCAATTAAAGGTAGGGCATGAAGACTTGAGGGAGACGGGAGATAGTGAAACATTTTCAACATCAATTCTTGGGTCATAATGTATCAAAATATTGAAGTTGAGATGGTAGAATGAATGAGATTTATTGCTTTCTCCTTTGCTTTGTGTCTTTTAGTCAATTAAAATTTCATTTCTCACACCGAGTATTTTTCTGGCCTCTTTCACTAGTAAAATAACTGGACCACTATTACTATAATTTATTCACATTTATATTATTCATAAGGAAGTCTTCCTTCCATGTAGATAGGAAATTCCTGTTATTTTGGAAAAAGGAGGTGTTGGTCAAAGAATGAGATGTTTAAAACTGAGAATACTGAGGTGTGGTAGGTAGAGCAATGGTCCCCAAGGTTGTCCACATCCTAATTTCTAGAACCTGTGCATACGTTACATGGCAAAAGGGAATTAAAGTTACAGGTGGGAATAAATGGTAATCAGCTGAATTTACAATTGTAAGATTATCCTGGATTATCTGGGTAACCCTGATGTAATCACATAGGTCCCTTTAAGTAAAGAGGGAGACATAAAAGAGGGTCTCAATGAATTGAGGGGAGAAGGACTTAGTCTGTTCCTGCTGGTTTTTAAGATTCATGAGGAAGGCCATAAGTTAAGGGAAGCAGGTGGCATCTAGGAGTTTGAAAGTGCAACAGATTCTTCCTTAGAGCTTCCAAAAGAAATGCAACCCTACTGACACCTGCATTTAGGTTCAGTGAATTCCACCAATACATATGAATTGTTTAAGCCAATCAGTTTGTGGTAATTTGTTGTAGCGGCAATAGGAAACTAATACAGGAAGAATTGCAAGAATTTGTGGGGACAAGGTTCAGGATGCAAACGTGGAAGTGAGAAGCTAAACATGGACAAAGGAAAAGTCCTTTGAGGAGAGGAGTACAAAACCATCAGGCCAGGAGTGGGAGGATATTCATGTTGTACAATGATATGGTTTGGCTGTGTCCCCACCCAAATCTCATCTTGAATTGTAGTTCCCATAATCCCCATGTGTGGTGAGAGGGATCCAGTGAGAGTTAATTGAATCATGAAAGTGGTTTCTTTCATGCTATTCTGATGATAGTAAGTTCTCATGAGATCTGATGGTTTTTTAAGGAGCTTCTCCCTTGGTTCAGCTCTCATTTTTCTCCTTCCTGCCATCATGTGAAGGACATGTTTGCTTCCACTTCCACCATGATTGCAAGTTTTATGGGGCCTCTCCAGCCATGCTGAACTGTGAGTCAATTAAACCTGTTTCCTTTAAAAATTACTCAGTCTCTGGTATGTCTTTATTAGTAGCATGAGAACAAACTAATAAAAAAGGACTTTGAATCAGCATAGGATGATTAGAGTTAAAGTGACTTTTAAGAAGTCCTCTGATACAGACTTATCTCTGTTCATCTGCCACTTCATCTCTTTGTGCGAACAAATGAGATAACTTTGCCAACATTCAAGTTACTGATTTCCCTAGGCCATTCTTATAGTATTGCTGATAGCCTAGATTTTTTAAATTCCTTCACCAATAGAAATTTCAAGTACACAACCAATATACCAGAAATGTGATTGAATGTGAAACTTTTTAAGTGGCATGTATTATTCTATCTTTTCTATTTCTTTATCTTTTTACTAACAGGTTATGGTTTTAGGGACTAAATAGCTCAATTCTACCATTTGTTTATGAATAAAGCCATACTCTTATTTAGTATTGTTGCTGGTTTGAGACAGTCTTGCTGTTGCCCATATTGAAGTGCGGTGGAGTGATTACTGCTCATACAGCTTCAAACTGCTGGGCTTGAGTGATCTTCCTTTCTTAGATTCTGGAGTAGCTAGAACTCTAGGTGCAAGCCACCATGCATGGCTATTTTCTTTTTAAATTTTTTTTTTGTAAATACACGATTTCAATACATTGCCCAAGCTGGTCTCAAACTCCTGGGCTCAAGTAATCATCCAGTCTTAGCCTCCCAAAGCACTGAAATTATAAGCTTGAACCACTGTGCCCAGCCCTACTAAGTTTTAAGCCTCATTTTACAGTTTATAAAGGGGAACAGAGAACTTATGAAAATAAATATATAGTTATAGAATAATGAAGTCCCTCTGGCAGCTTGTGATTGTGTGGATCATCCTTGAAATACGAAGTTCATAAATAGGATTCCAGAAATGTCATCTGACAAGGCATAGTTGTAATGCTCCTTCCAATTCCGCATTTCTGAAAGAAAGCTTGCTACTGACTGAAGTGAAACATATTTTAGTATTTTTTACATATCTAGAATTAATGATAATAGTTTGGTGTAAGCCCTTCATGTATTTGGAAATTTTTCAAGAATACTGCAAACATGTTATATAAATAGACTTTCAGGTGATTGATAGAGGAATATATTTTTATTGTTGCAAGATTGTTCAACCATACTGCATGTTATGTGTAAAAATTCAAAATATGGTTATAAGTATCACCATAATAACAAGCAACTCAATAATATCTCTGTTTTCAAAGCTAACTAGCATTAATAATGAAATTGTTGTTTCCAAATTGCTTTGTGCTTTGCTTTGTGCATTTTAGTAAATTAAAATTTCTTTTATCACCTTGAGTATTTCTCTGGCCCCTTTCACTATTAAAATACCTGGACAACTATTACTGCAATTTATTCACATTTCTATTAGGTATAAGAAAGTCATCCTGCCATGTACATAGGAAATTCTGTTATTTGTAACTTTTAATTTTTTTAAATGTATTTTAAACTGACAAAAATTATATAAATTTATGGTATACAACATGTTGTTTTGAAATGTGTACATACTGTGAAATAGCTAAGTTGAGCTAATTAACGTATGTATTGCCTTACAAACATTTCTGGGGTCAAAAATGCCTCAAATCTACTCTATTGTAAATTTTCAAGAATATAATACATTATTATTAACTATAATCACTATGCTGAATAATAGATCTCTTGAACTTATTCCTTTATGCTAATTGATATTGTGTATTCTTCCACCAATATCTCCCCAGCTCCCCCACCTCAGTCTCTGGTAACCACTATTCTACTCTCTTCTTCTATGAAATCAGTATGTTTACACTTTACCTATAAGTAAGATAATGTGGTTTTTGTTTTTCTGTACTTTGGCTTATTTCACCCAGAAGAGGATATCTAGTATTACACAACTAACATTTCAATTAATTTATTTAAAGATAAAGTTCTTTAGATCAAACACCAAAATTTTGAAAGAGTTCCAAATGGTGCCAAAGTAGCATTAAAAGTTGAAACTAGATGCTCTAAACTTGATTTTAAAATGTTCAAGTTGGTAAACAGAAGATCCTCTCTTAATAAAATATGAGTATTCAGCATTTCAACTGAAGGAAGCCTGGTACATTATCACTGAAATGATACCCATTCATTGATGTGAAGAAACAGCTGATATTTTGGGCAAAGGACATGAAATGAGATACCTAGGCTAAAAAAAATTTCTCTTTGTAAAACTTTTTAATGATTTTTAACTCATTTAAAAATTTTATGACATTTTCAAAAGCTTATGGGATTCAAATTTTAAAAGAACCAAGTAAAGGTGATTTGTCTATATTTGAGCTAGATCTTAAAAAAAGCAGCATAACGTTTGGAACTTGATAAAGAGATATTCAGTGTAAATGAACACCAAAAAAGAAAAAAAAAGAAAGAAAAGAAAAAGAAAAAAGTTGCCAGAACTGATGGTGGTTTATTCCTTTCTGCTATATCTTCTCTACCAAAATCTTAATGAATTTGTATTTCATAAAAGCAAAAAAAAAAAAAAAAAAAGCAAAACACCCAATATATTTCTCAGTTATCAATCAATTTTGAAGTAACATCTGCATTTAATTACGTTATGTGCATATGAAAGACAATAATGAGTGCTGAAAACTCAACGCTGCCACTATTTCAAAAGAAAACTGTCAGGCCAACACTGAAGATTTCAAGAAGAAGGATTTCCCTAAATGTTGCTGTCTGAGGAATACAGTACCTTAGAGAAAGAGATTTCTAGTAAATAATTTATATGCTCATAAATATTTTTTTAAAAATCAATGTTAAATTTCAAATGAAAAGAAAATCTGTTAATTGGATTAACAGAGAAGGGAATCAATCAGTGAAAAGTTCATATTAGTCATTTTCGTAATGAAGTACAAAAAAATAAGATAATGACAAAAAAAAGTGATGTGTTAAAGAGGATGACTTGAAGGAATAGTGATAATTAAATATCTGATTACATGTTTTATCTGTTAAAATATGTTTCTTTTTTATGTGTGTTTGTTATAAGAAGCAGGTGGCGGTAATAATTGCTAGCAGGAGCTAGGAGCCGGGTACGGGGCGGGCTTTCCAGGATGAGGGCGCCTAGATTAGGAAGCCCAGGTCCAGGAACTGTAGCTCCTTGTCACTCAAAAATGTCCTCCCTTTCGGAATACTCTTTGAGCATGTCTCATTTCAGTGCCCAGCTATTTGGTGAAGTCGCCAGGCTTACTGATTCCAAGGCTATGAAAGTAGTGAAATTGTTTGGTGAACCGCCCTTGGTCAAGAAGAAGGAGATTTATGACTGGTATCCAGATCCCAACACTTAACACTGCACTCACAGGAACTCTCTGATTTCCTGTACTCTACAGAGACGAGCATCAAGATTTTAAATCTGAGCAAAAACGACTGAAGAAGCTTCGCGGAAAGGGGAAACCAAGAAAGGGAAAGGGAAAAGAGCAGCAAAAAAGAAATAATGCTGGTCCCTCCAGAGGGAGAATTTCTTCCTCGGTGGCAGAGAGAAGAAAGTGCATTAATGTCTTTCCACATATTGGAGGAGTGCCATCTTTCTCAACGAAGGTTATTTGGAGGAGCACAATCATCTCTTTGTTGAAATCTAATCCAGTTAAATTGTGACTGTTTGTTGAACACATTCTAACTGTGCAAAATTCTCTTGGCTTTGGCCATGTATTATGAGGTTTACCTAATTCTCTAATGAAATAAATATGTAAGTTATTGTTTAATGATTTGTTTGGAGTGGGATGGGATGGTGGAAAAATGGAGGGGGGACCTCATTAAGTGAGCATCCTATAGTGTTCTCATTTCTTGATTCTTGCTTACTCACTCACCCAGCCCTAAACTTCTTTCATCTTGGGCCCTTCAGCCATTGTCTCCAGCACCAAGCTCACAAATTTTCTGTTCCTCTTCACTTGCTTTTTTTTGAGAAATCTATTAAGATAAATTTGTAGAGTAAATATCTTTTAAAATACTTTTCTTACCCAGAAAGGAGGTATTAACTACCTGCTCTATATAAGACACTGGGGCCCTGGTAATACAAGTGGTTAGCAAAAGAAATAGTCCCTACCCCATGTAAGTTTCAGTCTTATAGGAGGGATTAATATTACACGATCACATACAAATATATTACATGCTACAAAGTAAAAAGCCAGACTTTTATACTATAGGAGTGTGGATGGTTGGATGCAGAGAGAGATAGCCAGAAGGCTACCACATTAGGGACATTTAAAGAAATGTCATTAAAAAAACACATTAGGGAATTTAAAGAAAGCCTCCCTAAAGAAATGATATGTAAGCTGAACCTTGAAGGATAAATAAGAGGTAGCCAGAAGAAAAATGGTGTTTGAGGCAGTGAGTACCATTTGCAAAGCCCTAAGTTATGAAGAAATTGTCTGTTCAAAGAATACTGATTGTTCATGGTTGGCCATGAGAAAATAGAGGCCAGATCATAACTGGCTTTACAAATTCTGTGAAGAAGCTTGAACTTAATTACCAGAGGTTATTTCTGTGAGAGATGGCTGTTGCATGGATTTGAGTAGCTAAGCTGCTGGTTTTATTGTATTCTAACAATGAGTTTCCAAAGACGTTGTGAAGGCTTCTCTGTGTTTTTTTTTGTGTTCACCCCCCTGCCCCCCTGAGAATTGTTCTGGATCTTCAGCATGTCCAGTAAATTTTTTTTTCAGTATATGTACTGCCGAAGTGAGCACCATTTTTAAATACTTTTTATTATTGTGGTAAAAACATGAAATTAATTATCTTAACCATTTTTAAATGTGCAATACAATAGGGTCAACTATAAGCATATTATTGCACTAAAGTACTTTTAACTCCTGTTTCTGCCTCTCAGGTAAAGACAGGAGTATGTATAACAGCTACTCTAGCCAGTTTTCTTTGTAACACTGAATGATTCCTGAACTAGAAAGAATTCCAGTACATATGTTTAAATGAATGACACTTTTGAAGATACCTAATCCAGATGGTATGGCTAGGGCCTATTTTATAACTTGTTAAAAAAAAAAACTAAACTATAATTGGGTGGTTTGTATCTTACAGAAGTGAATTCAAGCAGAAAGCTGAGAATTCATTCATTAAGAACTCTTTACTGAGCACCTGCCATGTGCTTGACACATAATGGTTGTAGAGGATACAGAGACAAATAGACTCAGTTCCTAAGATTGTGTGAATGAGCACGTATGTGTTACGAAGTACTGGCAAGATCTCAGAAATTTGCTTAGACAAGTGCAAATGCACTGTTACTTTTGGTCAATGTAGCTGAGCCAGGTGTAGGTGGATGATTCACCCAGGATTTTGTGCAGAGAAACAGGCTCTCAGCCTGAACCCAGTGTAGCTAAGTAGATGTTTGAATTATGTGATTTCCAACTATTGGAAAAGATGTGAATATGAGAAGAACTTAGGAGAATTAGTATGACATTTTAAAGAGAATAACTTCCTTAAATACTAACAGCAGAACTGAGTCAGAAAACAAGTAAAAAATCAATGTATTTTTTTGCTGATGGAAAAGCTTCAATGAGAATTCAGACCTTGCCCCTGCAATGAGCTTTGGCAATGGCTGACTGTGAGGATTGTGGATAATGCGGCAGTAGATTAGTGTGCCACTGCTCCAGGCTGAAAATTGGAAATTAAAGCCAAAATTTATTTGTACACAAGCTATACATATCTTCAAACCAACTGATAGAGCAACTCGTGTGAATCTAAATAGCCTGTAATATGCCGAGCATGGTGGCTCACACCTGTAATCCCAGAACTTTGGGAGGCCAACGCAAGTGGATCACCTGAGGTCAGGAGTTCGAGACCAGCCTGCCCAAAATTGTGAAACTCCATCTCTACTAAAAATACAAAAATTTAGCTGGGCGTGGTGGCGGGTGCCTGTAATCTCAGCTACTTGGGAGGGCGAGGCAGGAGAATGGCTTGAACCCTTGAGGCAGAGGTTGCAGTGAGCAGAGATAGTGACACTGCACTCCAGCCTGCAGGACAAGAGCAAACTCTGTCGCAAAACAAAACAAAACAAAACAAAACCAGCCTGTACTGAACTACAATGGACCAGCTGGAAACTATTAATAGAAGATAAAGAAAAGTTAACTCTCGACAGCAGGAAGTCAACAAATTTCAGGGCACCAGTAATCAAAGGTTAAGATGAAGACTAAGTGCAATCAGAAAAAATCTTTAACTCCAAGTTTGAACTAGCTACTTTTTTAATTGGATTTCACTCATTTGTTTAATTGGATTTCTCCGGTCAAAACTTAAACTATTGGTGCTTTCTAACTTGGTTCATTGCGCATAGACCATAGTGAAAAGATTGGGTTTTTTATTCCAAACTCATGAGTTTGTGACTTAGTGTACTCAATGGTTATGTGGCCTTTTACCTTCTCAGAACATCTTTTCTCCTTTATAAAATCATAATACTTTACTAGATTAATGAAACATTAAGGTATTTTTGAAAAAGACTCTGTAAATTGTAGATGGTTAAACAGTTTTACATACAGTGCATTGTATGACTAGTTAGTACTACTGTGTCTTACTAGCAGGGTTTTCCAAGGCAGTGTTGACACACATCTGCTGAAAAATATAAAGTTCCACACATTTACAACAGCATGATAGGATCAGGAGGACGAGGAAGATGAGAGATAACATCTTATTATTTATGTAATTATGGGCTCCAAAAGTTTATTTTTCTAAGCACCATATATGTGTGTATTTCAAAATAAACATAAGGCATCATGCATTTAAACACATATAAATATAATGCTCGTATTCATAAATCATCTTCCAAGAAAGAATAAGTCAAAATTTGAAATTCAAAAAAGAACGAGGTGGGAAGATTTCTGTAAATGAAAAATAACAGAGGTTAACAGATAAATTTATTTGAAATTATAGCAAACCTTTCCTAGAAAGGAGAAATTAGATAGCAGATAGTTGTATTCCTGTAAGATAACAATGGATAAAATATAATCAATTTGATGAAGTGTGACATTAGCATGACTATAATATACATGTCACCTAGAGTATTTATATTCCTAACAATAAATCCAAAATGTATAGTTTTCAAAGACCTTGTGTTTCTCTGGAACCTTAGTAAAATCTTTTGAAATTATGGGCATGACATGTTTATTTAATTGTGACACTTTCTACCAATATCTATCTTTAGGATAATGACTGATTCAACTCTTTCTCCCCAGTATAATTGGTACCTTCCATAATCAATGATTAGTAAACATTTGTTGAATTGAATAGAAAATATTCAGTACTTTCTAGTTAATATGTTGAAATTCTAAGAAGAGAGAAATTAAATTTCATTCTACTACTAAGATCCTGGAATTCTATGTAGTTTTAATGAGTTATCAAAAGCAACATAATTGTATAATTTTTCTCACTGTTTCAATTAATGCTAAAAAAGTAATATTCATGTAGTTAAAAAAGTGGATCAAACAATGAATTTAGTCAATTATTTGATTTTTAGGCAAATGACTGAGTCTCATTGTATATTTTCTTCCAATACATTTTCATATTCACTAGGCATTCTTTCATTTAAGAAACAACTGGACATATGTTATACAACATGACAGTCATTGGGGATACAAGATGAGTCAGCTATGATAGGCCATTATTAAGAAATTCTGAATAGAAAAGGAAATACTCACTGAAATAATAAAATATATAATATTTTAGGTATAATGATAGAGGTATACACAATGTTCTCTGTGTCATCAAGAATGAGATCCTAGTAATAGCAACTAACATCTACCTAATATTAAATATGTTCCATGTACTGTTCTAACTTCTTTACAATTATATTCTCATTTATGGCATACAGTTATTGGGTCAAGAATAGACATATGTGAAATAAATAAGAATCTCAGTACTCTTCCTTGTAATGCCAGGAGAGAATAGAATCTCTTTCTTGGCAAATCTTGGTGTACATAGAGTATACCTATTCTGACACTGTAAAAGAAAAAGCCTGAGACAAAAGCCTGTCTGAAGCTAACATGGCTTAGGAAAATTGGAGTGAATTCACAGACCTGAAACTAAGCTAACTGTGAACCTTGCTCTATTAGTAGACTTTCAATTACTTGAACAGATACATTTCCTTTTTAAGTGAGATTGAGTAAGGTTTTCTAAGACCTGTTACTTGAGCAGAAAAGGACGATTGGTTTAAATACCGTGATCTTTTCATATGATTTTCAAAGCCCTCCTAACCTTTATACATTTCTCCTTTCCCTATAAATTCCAACCCACCTACTATGATTGAACTCAGCTCTGATAACTAATATTAAGCCTTTCATGATCTCTCCAGTCAGAAGTAATTAATTACCTCTTTTGCTTCCATTGTATCTAGTGGCACTGATTTAACTGTCTTACGTTTTAGTTAGCTGTTTTTCATAAGGATTTCCTTACTGGCTTTGTGATAAGAAAGATGAGGTTCAAATGTCAATTTCCCCAATTATGAGTTGGAAGTTCATTAAACTTATTTGACTGAGAGCTTCTTCATATCAGTAAAATAGTAATAATAAAAACTAAATTATAAGATTAAATAGAATGAAATTAGAGAACACATGTGTTATGGATTGAATTGTGTCTCCCACACAAAAATGTATATTAAAATCCTAACTCCCAATAGCTTAGAATGTGACTCTATGTGGAAGTGGAGTCACTGAAGATGTAATTGTTTAAGAAAAGTTCATACTGGAGTAGAGTGGGCCTCTAGGTAAATATGACTGGTGTCATTATGAGGTGACAGACACGGGAGGAGAGAAGAGACACACAAGGAGAACACCGAATGACAAGGAAGGCAAAAATTGGAGTTACACAGCTGCAAGTCAAAGCTCAGCAAAGATTGCCCGCAAAACCACCAGGAGATATGAGAAGGCAGGTAAGGATTTCAAGGGAGTATGGCCTTTCTAATGCTACAGGGAAGGGGTCCCAAACCAGACCTGAAGACCGCAAGTTTATTAAGAAAGTAAAGTAGTGAATGTACAGCTACTCCATAGACAGAGTAGTGTGTGTCCGAGAGTAACAAGACCCACTAACACCTTGATTTTGAGCTTTTACACTTCAGAACCATGAGACAAAAAATTTCTATTATTTTTAGCCACCTCATCTGTGGTACTTTGTTAAGATAGCCCTAAGAAACTAATACAACATGCAACATACTGCTTATTGTTGAGCAAAATGTTAAACAACAGTGAGTTTACCTGAAACTTACTAGGTAGGCAGTAAATGCCAGCTAAATTTTAAAATATTTTATTTTTTTAAATTTTATTTTATCGTATTTATTTATTTATTTATTCATTTTGAGACAGAGTCTAGCTTTGTAGGCCAGACTGGAGTGCAGTGGCATGACCTTGACTCATGGCAACCTCTGCCTCCTGGGTTCAAATGATTCTCCTGCCTCAGCCTCCTGAGTAGCTGGGATTACAAGCACGCACTGTCATACTTGGCTAATTTTTGTATTTTTAGTAGAGACAGGGTTTCACTGTGTTGGCCAGGCTGGTCTTGAAATCCTGACCTCGTGATCTGCCCGCCTCAGCCTCCCAGTGTGCTGGGATTATAAGGGTAAGCCACTGTGCCACTCAAAGATTTTATTGATCTCTGTATTGTTCTCAGTAATTAACACTCACACATACACAAGCATGCACACACATTTATATAGTATTTATATGTACCCTGTATTTATATAAATATACACTAAATGTACTGTATATATATATTTGCAATATGTGTTTATTTTCCTATATATCTGTTAAGGGTTTTCCGATGTATATTAAGATCAATATTGTCCTTTCAGGTCAGGGCTGCATGAACTTCTCTTCCCACCTCTTCTCTTTCTGACACACTCATACTCAGAGTCTACCAGTCTTCCCTAATATAGCAACATGACAGCAATGACATCTATTTTTCCATGACTCTACACTCGGTTTTTCTTGCCACATGTAAAAGAAAGTTGGCTTCATTAAGTATTACTAGGATTTCTTTTATAAATGGGCCAGCAGCTAACAAATTTAAAAAGACAAATTAAAACTTTAAGTTAGAGGAGTCAATTTAAATATCACACAACTCAATGTTCTCCTAGCCTAATAGATTGTAAGTATTTCTTTTTGTTAATTGTTGGAAGTTCATGAATTGTAGAACATTTTAAACTGTGTTAAATCGTATTGAAAGCGTACTATATATTTGGGCTGCATATAGTATAACTTATTTTGAATGGGCCGTATTAAAGAAAATCGTTTTTAAAAGACTGATAATAGAACTATTTTCTTCCTTTGAACTCAGTCCCAGATTCAGTGTGGACTTTACACCATTAGAGCTCATGTGTCTGAAGCCTTTGGACTGAAACTAAAACCATACCATTGCCTCTCTTGAGTCTCCAGCTTTCCAACTGCAGAACATGGGACTTCTGAGCCTCCATAACCACATAATCCAACTCCTTATAGTAAATATCTTTGTATATATGTATCCTATTTGTTCTGTTTTTCTGGGAAACCCAAACTTACACATACAATATAAATATTATTTATGAAATTTCCTTCTTGCCTCAGTTTCTTCAAGTGGAAAGCTTTTGATCTGAATTATTCAAGCATGTGAAGCTGCATCCACTAATGAATGCAGCTATATATTCTGGATATGAGGAAATATGAATTCTGAGTACTCTATAAGTTCTGGCACCTAAAGTTATATAGATTATATACACTGGAGTCCTAAATTGGGCACCAAACCACTTATATATGGGTGTCTCAAGCTGTAACCAATGATATATCAAACCACATATTGCATAGCAGCAACTGGATCCTTGAACACTGTATGCATAGTTTAAAGAGGTATACTTTGCCTGCTTTGAAGTAATGTTTGAAGTTACATACACTAAAAACATGTAATCTGAAATCTTGCACCTTGAATACATTGCCATCTGAGGCTCTACCTTGAAATATTAGTAGCCTTGATTATTTTTGCTTTCTTTAAACACCAGCATCTAAAGCTATGTAGACAGGGCTTTCAATTTTTATTAATTTTTTTCCCTTTCATCCAGAGGCATAATTTAAAGAGTCTATATATAGGCATACTTACATGTGTAGGTCAACAGTCTGGGTTTTATTTCATTACTGACTTTTAAACCTCTGCAATTTTCCATGTCTTATTAGCTTATTGGGTAGTGTCTGATGTTAACCTAATCAACTTTGTGCATCCAATCTCACTATGAAAATGATTTCTGGATCTTCTTCCTTGTGTTTTCTCATTCCTTTCTCTCTTACTTGTATCTAATCAAACAAGTCATTTCATTAGTATATGCCCAGGTACTAAAAAAAGAATCTGGCAATAATATGACTATGTATTTAGAAATTAACAGAACTACTGCTAAAAACCTATAAAGAGTAATCAATTTCCTATTTCAGTTAGGTTCAGAAAACCTGAAATGAGAACTGGATGATGTGCTGTCAAAGGGCATGAAAACTATCGGTGTCCAAGTTATCTAAAATTTGCTTGTCAGATAAACAGTTATAAAGAAGGGCATAATACCAGTTAGACTATTACAAGTATTATAGTGACTTATTAAAGCCAGTTTCTTAAGATCATTTAGGTGAAAGCTATAAATATTTTAGGGGATGAGTGAAGTAGCACATAGATAAGTACCCGTTGATAGGTCTTTGAGGATCCTCTGGACCTGGATAAGTGGCATAAAAGTCAAAGCCCTTGGTCACAACCCACAGAAATTGTCTCCAGTCTAGAGTTTTACAAATTTAGCAAGTCTGGATAGAATGGATAGAATGAACTTATACTAATTAATCTATTTGTCTATTAATTAATTATTACTTTTGCTAATCTAGCAATCTTAGAAAGGATATTACATGTAGGACAGGAAAGCAATGGCAAATGACCATTGAAATGCAAAATATTACACCATAGGTATTGAATAATTTTAAAAATGAGACTATCAATATAGTCTGCTTAAAATTCAAATTTCAGTGAAATCTCATGTATAACTTTAAAAAGAATCATAAGGTAATAACATGTATATTTATATGACCATAGTTTTCTGATCATTTGTACATTTAAAGGAAAACTACGCAGGATTTTCTAAGACATAGGGTTCTCTAGTCTTTCAAATGAAAACACAAAAAATACTAAGTTTCTAAGTTTAGGACTATTTTTCAGAAACTGTATAACACACTAAAAAGAACTGTGTGTGAAATTCTGCAAACACTCACTACCCTACAAGAAAGAACTGACATTGACTCTGAAGAAATTATATTCACAGTTTCACAAATCGTGTAAGAATAGTCCTTGGGGAAATACTAGATCTTTGTTGAATAATTCTGATAACTTGAATTTCAATCAGATATCAATTTCCTGCCAAAGAATTGTCTCTGTTATCTAATATAGTTACTTCCCTGGCAAAACAGATTAGATTTAAAAGGTCGAAATTTTGGATTCTTCTGCTTTTATTTAATACGTATTTAAATGGGTGGCTATCTATTGGAACTTATTTTAATAGGTACATAGACATTTTGTTCCTACAGCTATTAGAGTTAACTTTCATAAATGTCAGTTTATTTCCTCATAGAGGTCATTTGGACTTCTGGATTATAGCACTGTTATATTGACCCACCAACCTCTGAAGAACTGCTCTTCAAATGTTTCCCAAATAGTATGTGGGGAAAAAACATTCAATCCAAAAACATCTTTATTAAGGACTTCTGTAGTAAGAAATTTCTCTTTTGAGGATTACTCATTTCACCTCTGAAATAATTAACATCACATAGTATCCTAAAAAGAACAGTACCCTGGACTTTACTATATCCCAGGATTTAAGATTGGAATTTCTGATAAGAGATATTGCCATAGAAACAGTATTTGTAGATAGAAAAGAATAGGTAGGTGTAATGAAAATGTGTAAAGAACAAGCAAGCATGATATCCACATAGAGGAAGTCACAGAGACAATTATCAAGATAACAGTAATATTGTGAGGCATAGAGACACAAGAAAGGCCTTATCAGCAAATACAATCTGTAAAGATTAAGAATTATAATTTTCTTCAACAGTAAATAGCACTGTCTCATTCCAGAAAATAGTGAATGACCTTGGTAAGCATATAGTGTATATGTGAAAAAGAAGAAAGTAGTGAAATGAGTTGTGAGGTGAAGCTGTGAGGATAGAAAAACAGGTGGATAAAATATTTTGAGCACAACCTATTTTTATATAATATGATAAATATGAAGAATCATTAAACATGCTTTGAGAATACTGGCCTGATTAAATGAAGATTGTTCTAATACCTGAGCAGAAGTTAGATTAAACCAGAATTAGCTAATTTTTCAGTTTGGTTGGGAGAGGGCTATAGTTCATTTTTTTAATTGAAAAGTTTGGGATAATTAATAGTTAATATTTTAGCATACATTACTTCTGAGCTGAACTTTCGGAAAAAACAAAACAAAACAGAATAGTGGTGTCAAGAGGTTACAGCATATCTAGAGTGTATTTAGGTTGCTATTTCTTCCAGTAACATCCTCAGGTATGTAGTTCACCCAATCGACACTCCCAATGTTGTCCATAGAACTACAGACAAGTAATCTGGGAAACTATTAATAATGACCATAGAAGCAAGCAGGACTCATTTAAGAGACAAAATCAACATAATTTGGTAAATTAGAGAAAAAGAAGTAAATTAGTAAGCTTAGAGGATGAGAGTGTGGGAGTGAGATTTATGTTACTATAGACAATATTAAGAGAAGAGTTGTTTTTTATATATAAATGATGAGTATATATTTACTGCATACTTCAAAGTACTTATTTTATATGTTTCTTAAGTACACGTTTTGTTATTGCTATTGATTCAATATTCTTTTTTAATTTTTTGCTATGATTTCTAATGATAATTGGAAGTAAAGTATCGTGCCTAGTGGAAAATGTGTGGGATTACAAAACAGTTAAGGGCCCCAAGTTCAGTTATAGCTCCCAAATTAATCCTCTGAAACTTTAGCCAAGGCACTCTCCCTCTCTTAACGTAATGTTGCCATTTATTGAAATTAGGTATAACATTTAGTGGTCACTTAACATACTCAAATGAGTAATGGCGCTTTCGAGCCTGATAAGATTGTAAGCAGATTTGTACTGTATAAGTTTTTATTTGTGCTACCTTTCCATCAAAGTTCCCTTTCTTCAGTATCCTTCCAATTTTTGCTTATGTGAGCTTCTCAGTGAGGACCTTTCTGAGCAATTCTGCTGAAAATTCAGTTTCTGCTTGTCTCCATCCTCATCCTTCCTCATGATTGTCTTTTCTCCACACTTCTTACACACTATTTTACTTACATACATACTTTACACCTTTGTACAACACAGAATATAACATGAATGATATGCTTTATACCTTTGTACAACACAGAATGATATATCTGGAACACATCTACCATGCAGCCTGTCATGATTTGAATATTAGCCCCAATGACAAATTGAATTCAGAATAAAACTACTTTTATAGAGTATATGTTAAACCAGCAATATAAAAGATATTCATGTGCAGGGGGATAACTCATTGACTTCTTATCTCCTTCCAGTGACACAAATGGAATTCAGTTAATCTTGGCAGCACAAAAAGAATAAGAAATCTAAAAGTTAGAATAGCCCTGAACTGGGGCTTGGCTATACACAGAGATGATCCTGAAGGACTTCTCATAAAAAACACATAAACTAATTTAGAAAAAAAATGATGTAAGATATTTTGAGAAAGCAATAGTATCAAGCCTGCATATAACCTGACACCTATTAAAATATGCATGGAATATTAAAAAGACAAAAACTTTTACAAACTCATAAAACTAAATGTAAGAGTTTTCAACCTTAGCACTGCTGACATTTGGGCTGGAAAATTCTTTGTGGTGAGACGCCATCTGTTCATTCTGGAATGTTTGGCAGTATCCCTAGTCTTTACCCACTAGATGTCAGTAACACTCTCCCCCTACCATTCTCTGCACAAAAGTCACATTAACCAATAGTGTCTTCAGACAGTCTCAGATATCTCCTGGGAAGCAAAAATTACCTCTGGTTGAGAACCCTTGCCCCATAGCCATAAAAAGCAAATAGAGGGTTCCTTGTAACAAGCAGATGCAAGATGCAAGCTAAGTAAAAATCTACAAAGCATGAGAAAAGGAAGTAAATCTACAACACTTGGATGGAAATACATGTCTGAAATGTTAGTAAGCATTGCAGCTTTAAATTTTTCTAGTAAATATAAATTAAATATAAAATTTACCTTTAGGAGAGAAAGAAGATACCAAGAAAGTAATAGTACCTAATATTATAATAAATTAATATCAAAAAATGTAATTAAAAGAAATACTACCCAGTGGGATGAGTAAGCTAATCTTCGAATTTAAAAAAGTTGTTAACTTCACAAGCCCTTATACGTGTAGGAATATGGCATAATAAAACATTTTAAAAATATGAGAAGACATCAGCAAATATGAATGAAAAGGGAAATTTAACACATGGCACTCTGCATCTGATAGAAAAATATTACAACTGGGGGCTGAGGCAGCAGAATCACTTTAATCTGGGAGGCAGAGGTTGCAGTGAGTTGAAATTGCACCACTGCACTCCAGCCTGGGTGACAGAATAAGACTCTGTCTCAAAGAAAACTAAAGAAAAATAGTACAATTTTTTATTAATGGAAACCATAGAACAATGAAATTTGAATTGATATTTTAAAAATCTTTTCTACAATTAAAGATTGCAAGATTTTTCAGTACTCCAAATATTAATACAATTTACTAAAGTTGACTTAAAGTTGGAAAAAAAGAAATCTAAAATGAATGTATGTCTGTGCTCAATTATATGTGTACATTACAACCATAAAGATCAGAATCTTTAAAAACAAGAGATAAACCTAAAAAGTAATAGTAAAGACAAAAATAATATCAAAAAATGCTGTGTATCACAACAGAGAAGACACAAACAAGACTCCAACTATCTTGAAATTTCAGCAAGACAAAACACAATACCGAAATGAAAAGTCTGCAAAGCAAATAATAGCATGACTATTGTTTAACATACCTTCACTGCCTATGTATCACATGCTAAATATTACATATACATTTATTTAATCTTCAAAATCACCAAGTGAAGTAAGGTCTCTCAATGCTGCCACATTACAGAAGGCTGACGTTTACTAAAATGGGTAAATAAAAACAGCACATTTGGTCCTTGTGTGCATGAAGGAATGGATGGATTCAGAGAGTAAGAATCAGAGATTTCTCTGAGATGAGCTGCATTTAAAGTGCATTTGCACTGGTTTCTCCTTTATCCTGGAAAATTTTTCTCCCAGATTTGCCTATGACTCACATCCTTACTTAAGTCACCTTTTCATAGGGGCTGTAGTGAACACCATATTAAAAACAGCACCTCCTGCCACCCTCATACATGACTTCATTTTTCTGTATGTATATAGTGTGCTAAGCAATTGAGGCAGGGTCTATATCTGATTCATCTTTTATGCCCAGCACTATTATAGTGTGTAAATATTACTAAGTAAATATTATTTACCTAATTCATGAATAGAGAGAGGATGTGATAGAAGCAAATACTGGCAAAAATCAGGAAACCCCATTGTGTATGTCAATGCTACCTGTGATTCCACAATCACAGACATGATCCAGCCTTCTGAGATGAGTGGCTCAGGGCCATGCATTTGGTGATTTTATGTGGATAATTAGGGCTAAGAGGGGGTCAAGGGAGAAATCTGAGTTTTAGCAAAAATCATGCAACATTTAGCCAACACCACAAAAGTAGGATTTCAAATTTTATGTGTTGGTCAGTAAATTTTGGTCTCCATGCTGTACTAACTGAAAATATTTTTTAGGTGGTGTGGTAGAAGATTATGATTCTTCATATATGCTGCTTCCAGAAAGCTGTAACATTCAACACTAAAAATAAATTATGTCCTTAGCAAAAAAAAAAAAGGCTTAACATCCATTTAAGGAAAAAATCTGTTATTGTTATCTTAAATTATATATTATTTTTTTGCAGCATGGACACAATGGCTTTTACTGATGTAGCTTAAATTCTGCAGTAGAAAACACCCTTTGACTCTGAAGCTCACTCACTTTTTTGTTATTGCCTCTTATCAATATATAATTCACTGATTTCCATTTTGAGCATTCTGTTTGTTTTTTTGAAGATAAATTCTATTTTAATTCTCTTTACTCAAATCAGCTCATACCTTAATGAAACCCAGAGGAATATTTAGTCAATTGTTGCTGTAGAGAACAGTGATCTGGTTAACTTTGAATCCGGTTAAATGTTATTAATTAATCTCAAAGAGTAGAAATGTATTCATTACTGTAATATAATATAACATAACATAACATAAATGCCACCTGATATTGATATAATCACCTTAACAGGAATTTCATTCAGTAGTTTTAACTTTGAAATTTGCTCTTTTGCCTTTTTATATGGAATGACTTGTCTTTGCTCTTCTCATGGAAAATTTTCTTACATGTGTTTCCTAAATATTTATTTGAGTGCTTTATTTGTTTCCAGAACATATTTATTGTTGTTTCCTGATTTTTTGTGTCTTCTCCTTTCCTATATTTTGTTTTACAGGATTTATATTTAAAATACAATGAATCTTATCTATTATGTCTCTGGCATTTAATACATTGTTTTGTTAATATTATTGCTGAAAAATATTAAGTCACAATGTGATAAAAATGACTGATGTAAGCATTAGGAATCCTTCAGTTAAAAATTATTTCTAGTTTGTATTTACTGCTATGATATGAAACTGTGAAATTATCTCAATGTCTGAATTTTACATTAAAAAAAGAGACTCAAACAAGAAATTACATATTTTAAGCCAGTCTCAGAGCATGGATTTGAATGTCATTTTATTTTTGATATGATTCTCTTATCCTACCTGTTGCTTTTCATTCTATAACACCAGATCAAAACAAATCATTCATCACCACTATCAAATCACACCTGCATATATGTACATATTAATTAAGAATGAGCTACTCCTCATCTTCTAGCAGCAACTTTCAATAAAGACTTCCTCAAGGACCTAGAAATAGAAATTCCATTTGACCCAGCAATCCCATTACTGGCTATATATCCAAAGGATTATAAATTGTTCTACTATAAGGACACATGCACACGAATGTCCATTGCAGCACTGTTTACAATAGCAAAGACCTGGAACCAACCCAAATGCCCATTGATGATAGACTGGACAGGGAAAATGTGGCACATATACACCATGGAATATTATGCAGCCATCAAAAACGATGAGTTCATGTCCTTTGTGGGGACATGGATGAACCTGGAAACCATCATTCTCAGCAAACTGACGCAAGAACAGAAAATCAAACACCGCATGTTCTCACTCATAGGCGGGTGTTGAACAATGAGAACACATGGACACAGGGAGGGGAGCATCACATACTGGGTTTGTCAGGGGGAAATAGGTGAGGGACAGTGAGGGGTGGAGAGTTGGGGAGAGATAGCATGCGGAGAAATGCCAGATATAGGTGATGGGGAGGAAGGCAGCAAATCACACTGCCATGTGTGTACCTATGAAACAATCTTTCATGTTCTTCACATGTACTCCAAAACCTAAAATGCAATAAAAAAAAGACTCAATAATGAGAAATGCTTGGAAATTTTCTCTTCTCACTTGGATTTCAATATAGCTAAATACTTTCTATGGTGAGATGAATATGTTTTAAATTTGTTCAACTCTTTTGGCTGGAATAAAATTGCTTCAGAATCTGTTAGCCAAAATAATCTTTCAGTAAAATAAACACAGTGAAGAATGAAAGGAAAAGACTTCATTATAATTGGAAGTGGTGACAAGAATTGAAAGACCTATATATATGATTTTCATTTTCTTCATATATTCATCTGTAGGAGTCAAAAGGAAGAACTTTAACAGGATGCTCTAAAATACTTTAAGTGTTCCTGAATGTTGTATTCCAAAGTTGTTCCCTGAATGTTGTATTCCAAAGTTGGTTCGTAAACTAACTTATTACCCCCTGGGGCCTCCTTTACTCAAAATATTTGCTAGAGATTTTGGATATAGCTTGGTCCTTGGACTCAAAGTGACTTCTGAACACTCATGATGTGATGGTGACGTAATATTTAACCTTACTAAGCTCCAGTTTCTTCATATACAGACCTTAAAGTATTTTCATAATAATTAAGTCAGATAAATTATGAGAAATTCCAAGTACATAGTAAAAGTTTCATACTGCAAAATGATATCCTTATTTTAACAGACATTCTGCATAATTCAGAGCAGTAATATGCAATGTGGCCAATCAGCAGTTTTCAATAGACTGGCATGGAAATAATATTGTCAATAGATGCTTTAAATGAAAACTATGCCATCATAGATTATATAAGAAATACTGCTACAGGAGGTGGATGCCAGCTTAGCCACTGCCTCATAAGACAGAATTTACCTTGAACTATGATTTTGTCAGAGTAATACAAACTTCTGATTTGATTATCACCCTGAGAATTCCTCTCTCAGGGTGATGACAGATGTTATGCTCACAAAAATTTATGTGTAGTTTTGTCAGTTCACAAATTTCTAGTCAGTGTGGAAAGCCAGCTTAACATCACAATGTTATTTAACAAACTTCAAATCATGATGAGGACAGCTAGTTTTATAAACTGAACATTAATGATATCAAAATATGAATGCCTCCACCATTGTCCTTTCAGAGGACCAGAATGCCCCTCCCAATTATCAGGGAAAGCTGCTCAAAGTTAAATCCGACATCTTGATCCAAACATCTAACCCAAATCTCTCACATTAATTATAATCATCTGGGGAAACATTTTTTCCTGCTTTGAAACTACCACACAACTGTAAGTAATAAACTAAAATAAATACCAGTTTTAAAAGAGATAAAAATGTTTTTGGATTTTCAAAAATCTAATAAACAAAGCTTACAAGAAAAGAATATTTTCCAAAGAAATAAAACATTAAAATATAATGGGCATGTAACCACAAACAAGAGATAATGCACTTGAAAATGCATAATATTTACCTAAAACTGACAATTATTTTAAAAAATCTATTTTGTCAATAAACGAAAAAAGATTTTGATATTTCCAAATAGAAAATTAAGGTTACATATTTATCTCAACATTTTAAATGATTTAGTTAATGAGGAAATAGAATGATTACTCTAAGAGGAGTTAAAAACAAAATTATTATATGGACATGTAAAGAAAATCCTGAAAGGGAATTCATAAAATTCACTGTTATCAGCTATTCTGTCAAAAATTATAAGTGATCATTTATATTTTTATTTCAGATACAAATTTTAACTCTGATGTTATATAATTCCAGTATTTAGAGATTCACTTCTGTTGTATTACATTGCATATGAAAAAATAAAGTCAATAGGACAAAACAGAAAAGTTGGGCACAACACCCATGTATTTTATTTTCCACATAGGAAGACTGCTCTAAACTTTGCAGTGTATTACATATATATGTTTAAAAAGTGAAATAGATCAGTTATACCTTACTATTTTAGTTTTGGAATGACAGAACATGAATTGAATATTTTAAGACAGAGGACATGGGACCTGGGTAACACATTTTCTCTTTTACATTATCATCAAGGGTAAGATAGCAGGCAGTATGAAATGACACTGTAGCAATGTAACATTAAAGTACACAAGCAGAGAGACCTATGCTAGTCGTACCTTATACTACTAAAGAATATTTAAGGAAAAAAAGGAAGGGCACAGGAAATCTAAAAGAAAATATAAAGGAAACCACTTTCCTTCAGGAATAGTATCACTAATCAACCATAATAGCCTAATGTAACTTGTGCTGGCCTCTTTTTCCTCATATATATGATGAAGGCATACAATAATAGAAAAAAAAAGTACTGTTTGTGAACACTCACTAAGAACCAGTCACTATTTATTATAATGCACTCATTCAATCACTCTTCAAAACAAACATCTTCATTTTGCAGATGGTATAATGAAAAGTGAAGTACTTTTCTTAAGGTCTCAGAGCTAGGAAGTACAGGGGACACGCCTTGGAGGCTGGTGGCATGACTCAAAAGCCTATGCTTGGACACTACACATTGTAGACAGTTTCTTTTTCTTTCTTTCTTTTTAATTTTAATTGTACTTTAGGTTCTGGGTACATGTGCAGATCATGCAGGATTGTTGCATAGGCACACACATGGCAATGTGGTTTGCTGCCTCCATCTCCTCATCACGTACATCTGGCGTTTCTCCCCACGTTATCCCCCCCGGACCTCCCCATCCCCTGCTGTCCCAGCCTTGACCCTGGCCAACAGACCCCAGTGTGTGATGCTCCCCTCCCTGTGTCCATGTGTTCTCATTGTTCAACACCCGCCTATGAGTGAGAACATGCGGTGTTTGATTTTCTGTTCTTGTGTCAGTTTGCTGAGAATGATGGTTTCCAGGTTCA